>JAAAKQ030497847.1:0-20720 GCA_010016005.3 Zanna intricata | reverse complement strand
TTCCCTTCGGCCATCCTTTTTTCCTCTTTTTCTCCATTCTCCGAACAGCCTCGTGTTCGGCGGATACGTCGTCCCCCCCACAGCTCCCGGACTCCGAATCGGAGGCCATCGAAACCGCGGACGACGGACAGGCATCAGCGCCCGAAGCGGGCGCCGATGAGGGGGCCACAGACTGGGAGACCCCCATTACAGGAGCCGACCAGCAACCGCCCTGGGGAGACAGATCCCACTTGCGTGGATTTTTTAGGCTTCTGTGGCTTAGAGGCCATCTCAACTTCAGGAGCCTTGAATGCTCCCTCTGAAGGCTTTGCCCGTACCATTGTCCGTACCATCATCTAGAATATTCTGCAGACTTACTTGGAGCTCTTGTTTGGTGACTAATTCTTTTGTCCCACGAGAACTGTGATCCTTTGTTGGCATTTTTCCTGGAGACTGTACTCTAATTTAGGGCTTAATGACTTCTCCAGGAGCAATAGTTTTCATTTTATTGTCAAGGATTCTCTCAATCATCGAGGCCAGAGCGGGCGCTAATTGGCTCAGAAGCTGATCTGAGCCGGCAGATGTAGGAGCAGGGACTGCAGCTGCGGTCTGAGCATAGGTTATTGCTGTTCTAGGCTTGCGAACGCTTACTATTTTCTTAGCTTCAAAGTAGCTGACCTTTTGCAGGGTTTTAACCTCCTGCACAGCCACCTCATCCTTGTAAGCGGGACAGTTTCCAGACCTGCACGAATGCTGTCCCCTGCAGTTTACGCATGTAGGAGGACCTTTGCATGGTTCCCCCTCGTGTATTTCATCACCACACATGCATATTTTAGGCCTTTCGCACCGAACAGCGGTGTGGCCAAACCGTTGATACCTGAAACACCTCATTAGTTGCGGTACAAAAGCCCGCACATCTAAACGGTGTATTTCCGCCCGCACTTTCTCGGGCAACGTTGGCTTATTGAAGGTAAGCACGTGAGATGCAGACGGCAAAATTTTGCAGTTCCTTCTCATAGTTAACCATCTGCAGTCAATCACACCTTGTAGTGTCAACTCTTCAATTATCTCCTGCTCCGTACAATTTAAAAGGTCCCGACAGACAACAACCCTCTTTCAGGTGTTTAGGGTGCCGTACGGGTCTACTTTTACGGTGAAATCACCAATTTTTTTGAGCCCAAGAATTTTCAGTTATTGGCTGTCATTCCCCGTCTCAACGTGAAGTCTATTATACGTCTACGCTGAAATCACCAATTTTTTTGAGCCCAAGAATTTTTAGTTATTGGCTGTCATTCGCCGTCTCAACGTGAAGTCTATTATACGTCTTGCGTATTTCTTTAACTGGACCTCCGGCATAATTGTTTATTTCTCTAGTGATGAGAAACGGACTAATTTTCGAAAACTTGCCATCCTCTCTGGTAATCACTAGATATTTGGGTTTACCAAAATTCGGTATATTCTTGTAGAGAATTCTTTGTATTCTCTTTGCCTCACTCTCCATTCTTCCTGTCTCCACCTCTTTCTCCTTTTCGCTATAGGCGAAATGGCTGGTTCCAAACGAGGGTGTTTACGTGAACCCTCTGCCACGTTTTGTTGTTCAAGTTCCATTGATAATTCAATCCCTTCTGTATTAAGGCTAGCCGCCGGGGTACACCCTCACTCCGGGGCTACCAACCCCGGAGGTCCGTTCCGGTACTCCGGTGGAACCGGCATATGCTCTGGCAGAGAGCGGATGAGTAATCTCTGCACGAACTCCAGGCCCTTACACACCATGGTTTTCAGGGCTCCCATGTACCGATATACATGGGCACCTCACTACATGCTTGCCATCGCGGGGTGCATGTGGACAGCGGAAGGGTCTCCGTTACACCTGCAATCACTTCGACCCTGGCCGCCACATCGCCAGCTCTAAAGGCGGTGTAATCCGTATCCATGATCTGTAGAGTATTTCGTACCAGCAAGTGGCCGAGAAATCCAGTCCTTAAATGCGACCTATAGGTGAAGTTTTGCCGACCAGATCCGATTTCCGAGAAAGTAAAAACTCGGAGCCCCGTTAGCCAGCATAAAGAAAAGTACATATGTACGGCTGTTTCCGCCCTGTACGTGGAACGTAGATGGAATGTTCCGGACGTGGCCATTATCTACGTCAGGGCAACTATTACAACTATCTAAATAATATTAAAAAAATTGTTAGGGGTTTTATTTGTTCCCTAATTTCATTTATAACATGACATGAATTTACTACCACACCAAACAAGGTAAAATAAAAAAATATTTAAAGTATACCCTATTAGTTATTAACATTTTCTCTTGATTTCTGTCCAAGTTTGGCGTTTTTCAACCAACATATCCACATATGGGTATACATAACATATATTTTTTTCAAATTACAACTATTTCAATCACTAATTCTAATGAAAACAAACTGTTATTTTCATTTTGTAATCTGATAAATCTGTGACGTAACTATTAATAAGAAAAACACGATTTAAAAACATTATTGTTTAGGAATAGTAATTAACCGGTATGGTGGGAATAAAGTGCATAAATATTACGTAATAACATTCCTACGAGCGCTGTTATTGAACACTCCTTAAAGATCACTTATGGCAAACCAATTACTTTTGAGAAGATTACGTACGTACATTTATCCACTTAAGCAACACTTTTAATCAGATATTCATTTAATGCACATTTGTATACATTTGTATTTGTACACATTCGTGCTGTTTTCATAGATAAATATATTAAATTACTCCGCTTACAAATATAAGTATGACTTTTTTCATATAAAGAACACACTGTAGTTTTTATTTCTTTAAACTCTTTTTGCATATACAGAGTGATTCACGAAGAACGTAACAACAAACTTTCAGAACTTTCTGCACATGAAAATATTACAAATTTTGTTTCGTTTAACACCTAGTTAATATCTGCCAAATATTGATATGTATTGTTTTTAGTAAAATTCGAAATTCTTATGTTTGCATTTTTTTTTTGATTAGGTGAGATAGAGTAATCCCATTTACAGACAGCGTGTGACTCGCTAACAGGTTTCGCAATATCTTGTCAATGTGCGTATGTGTACCTACGCCATACCAACTACACCTCCACCTCACCATTCCAGCCAGGACTGTAGGATTGTAGGTCCAGGACTGGACCTACAAGCTACAATGAAGCATCATACGGTCGGGGAAGGTGTCTTCCTCCTACCACCCGGGTCTCACCTTTGGGCCCGGCTAGAGTAACCTAAGGAGCCGGGACTCGGTCCCTGCCTCTAGCGGAAGTCCCCCAATGGAGCTCCTCGCCGGGACTAAGGTCTTGTTTTCCTCATGCAACCATGGGGTCTCTAATCCCTCTTCAAGGGCAATTCACCTCAGCGAGCTGCCCCCTCCAGATAAGGCCTGCCCGCCCTTACCCTACTAACCAATTATCAATCTGGTCCTCCTTCCCTAACTCCCCTCCTTTCATCTTGATGATACTTGCTTTACCGCTGCCACTCCTCCTAGCAACATGTATGGTACCCATGTTACCTAGCACATGTATAGTACCGTTATTTCCGATGCAGCCACCGGAATCGCAGAATCTCCTTCTATCCACCCATCTTGAGCATACATAGAAGGTATGTTCGGGGGTGTCTAGTTGTTCGCAATAAATACACTCTGGAAATTCCCGTCTCCCGAAATTATGCAGGTAGACACCGATATCCCCATGCCCGGATAACATCTCTATGAGGAAAAGCACAACCTTCACATGCCTGCTTTTTACCCACAGCTCGAGGAATCAGCTTTTTTTTCCAAGCTCCCCTAGCCGTAGCATCCCAATGAGTCAGTCATGTTCGTACGTACTATTTGTGAAACTTATTTAAACTATATTTCTTTACAAGTTTTGCTTAAAATATATATGTGTGTTTCTAATATTCAATAAACACAATTTGTTTATGCCATACGTAGATTACTGTGTTTTACGACCCAAACCGTTGTTTTTTATATCAAACTTCTCGAAAATTAATAAAATATAGCTCTGAAATCTTTTTTTTTATTTTTTAGGACAGACTTAATATAGTGTGGCTTAATTTTGCCGAAAGTGCAGAAATCAAGTTTTTTCTCATTCTGCATTGGCTAACGACACGTTTCCAAACCGTTGCTTATATGAACTTTGTTTTTTATCTTCACCAGTAGAAAATGATCTGAAACTTTGCTACATACTTTGTAAACTGTACTGAAAGATGAAAGTTCTTGTCCAGGATTGTTAATTTTGGAAAATTACTTTTTTTTGTTTTTTATCATTTTTTTAAATAATATTTTATAATACTTATAAATAACCATTCCAAATCATTATAAGATGTCTGATAAATTAAAACTTTTTATCTGAAATAATACCCAGATATAGACTGAACAAATAAAAAAGATTAATAATTTCTGTCGGGCCAGGAAATATGTATATTACTGTACAAAAATAAAACCATCATCCTGATTTAGAAAAAAAAGCATTCATTCTTTAGATTACTGAATGTTGCTTTTGGAACGAACAGTATCTATTTTTTACTAATATTTTAACTTGCTGCGTGAGTAAAATAAAGGTAATGTATTTTGAGCTTACTGGTTTGATGATTTTGTTAAATAAATCTGATTAGATACTGCAAGACTTCCTTGTACGCCTATTAAATTATATTGCAATAGATGGAAAGTAAATAAAATTTTATTTCACTAATAACTTCTATTATTTTTTTATTGTTTTACTTCTTTATTGTTTTATTCTTTTACACTACCCTTCTATGCTTTATTAATTAACTACCAGTCCTATGTATGTTTATAACTTACCGACCTTACTCTTTTTCTCATTTTTCACGTTCTTCTTATTTCCCTCGATTAGTTTTTTACTAGATCATTTATCTATCCAGTTTTCTAAATACTTCTTTGTAATTCTCTTTGAATTTATAGTTTATTTTATCTCTAACGTTTCTTTTTTTAATGAATCGCTGCTATAGAACGTTACATTGTCCACAATTATTTACAATTCTTTGTTTTGAATTCTTAGGATTTATGATGATTTTGGTAGATATATTTTCTGTACGGTAAGAAATCTCCCTGCATTGAAATTCGAAATTTCTAATTAAAATTAATTTTAAAATAAATATTAGAATAAAATCCATGTAAACATTTTCGAGTAGTTTTAATATATGACTTTTTACTGGATGAAAATATTCTTTTTTTTCAGGTTTTATACAAAATCCATTTTAACAGTAATAATGTTGAGAGAAGAAATTACTACTTAGCTTCACATTATCAACGACCAAGCAAGGATAATTTAGTAGTAAATACATAAATAAATAGAAATTAATACGCTAAATCACTTAACTGTTTAATAAGTTAACGTAAATTAAAATACTTTTTCTCTCTCTTTTTGAGACGGAGTTTTTATATATTACCAACCGTTTTCAAAGTCTCAGCTACGTAAAAGAAAGTATGAGTCTGTGTGTTGGTTGATTATTTATACTTTGTATTTTATTGTTTATGAATGATTGATCGATAATGGCTGTGGATATATACGGGATGAAGTATACAGAGTGGTAGTAAAGCATATAAATGGCTTCATATTTCAAAATTAAGGGGTACAAGAAGGTAGAAGCAAGTTGAGATTTATGAAGTTACAAAATTACTATTTTTTATGGTTTTAAAATTATTATTCACAGTTATGAATCCGCTACAATGAATCATAGTTTTTTATTTAAATAGGAAAGTGGATATGTACGATATGCTTTTAATGTGAGATGCATTTTTTTAATTTAAAATACATTTTAACAGAAATAATTTTGAGATAAAAAATTGTTACTTTGCTTCACAATAACAACGAACGAGCAAAGATAATTTAGTAGTGATATACGTAACTAATTTGAAATTAATACATTAAATAATTTATTTCTATCTATTAATTTATTTTATCATTTTTCTCCTTACTGTGTTTAGTTATTTTCTTATCGTGACTAATTCATCAAAACCTAATTTCATAACCATTTCTTTAACTTACTACTCTATAGTAAAACCTCAAGCTTTATGTATGTTTTCTTAATTTCACCATGAAAGTTAGCTTTACATATCTTAAATTACTTTATATCTTTCTTGTATCCGTGACTATTAGTTGACGCGTTTGATTTAAAACAATATAAAAATATAATAATTTCATAGAAATTTGGAATCCAAATCAAATACGTATTTAATAACTAAATATTAAAATGATTCGATTAAAGGTAATATCAGATAACGACAAATTATTATTAATTAATTTACTTCTTTAAGTAAAAAAATTTATGAAATTTTGATCCAACATTTATTTTGATCTCCTACATTTATATTTATTTATAATTTTGGCTTCCAAACAAAAATACTGATACTGAATAAAATATTATCCTTATAGTTTTGTGTTTTTCAAAACTTATAAAACTTTTATACGTTGGTCTCTGAAATATATATATATATATATATATAACTTAACGCAGAGATATTAGTAAAATCAAAGAATTTGATATGATTATGTATAAATAGAAACGTAAAAACATATTCGGTTTTTGAAATCGGATTTGTTTTTACTTCCTTGTACGAAATAAGAGAAGTATTGTGATCGCAAAAAATTTAGGTTTTCATATCCATTTTGATCATCCCTGAATCCATTTTGACTTGTTTCGACGTGACTTCTGTGCATATCTACATGCATATGTATGTGAGTACGTATATATCTCGCATAACTCAAAAACGATTAGCCGTTGGATATTGGAATTTTGGTTTTAGGATTGTTGTAACATCCAATTGTGCATCTCCCGTTTTTGTGGCAATCGGTTGAACCAAAAGTGTCAATCGGTTGAACCAAAAGTGTCCAAAAAAGCCCAAAATCTCAAAAAAATTGGATTTTAGATTTTTATTAAATACAGTAATAAGCTCTCATTGAGAGCTTTTCAACGACGTGTCATAAGTGATACTTATTTTCGTTGGTTCCAGAGTAATATCTAAAGAAAATTTTAATTAATAAAATAATTTGATCTTACAAGGATACACATAAGTTCAAATCAAACTTCAAAATACCTATTTTTAAACTTTAAGTTTTAAATTTTAATATATTGATTGGTTAATAATTCTTCCCTGATTGTACAAACATTTTTACGATAAATAGTAATTCAGTAATAACAATTACGACATATATATATATATATATATATATATATATATGAAAAAGTATCAGTAGTTATTAATGAAATAAAATGTTATGTACCTTTCATTTACAAAAAAAAAAAAAAATAATGTGTGTATATAATTTAATAGGTGTACAAGGAAGTCATGTAGCATCCACTTTTTTGATCTTTATTTAATGATTTAAAAATACTAGGGGACTTTTTAAAAGTTTTCGGCCTAACAAAGAGATTGTGAAAATATGACCAAATGGTTATAAGATTAGTCAAATATGATCTTTCGCCGCCTCAGCGGCGGTTGGGTTCCCACTATAGCGTGGTAGTGGAGACCCCAGAGCCCCGCAGTGTCAGGGCGGCGTCGGTCCTCGATCGCCGGCGCGGTTCTCCCCGAGCGATCCCACGCTGAGCCGGCTCTCGAAGCTACATCCGCCGGCCAGAGCGATGGAATCCCGGCGAGCTCGAGCGGGAATGTAGCGTCCGCATCCAGCGACCTCCCGGCTTGCTGCTCCGGCGGCGTGGTCCAGCGTTGAGTCGGCTAGGGCACCTCCTTCGGTATTCTTCCATCTTCTTCTTCTCTGAGGTCTTCTGTAGGTGGTAACTGGTGTTAGAATAAAGTTTCACACTAGGGAGCCTTCATTTATTAGAGCCCACAGTGGTGAGGTAGTGTTGCCATAGTGTCGGATAGATGCGCGAGCAGATGCCGCGTGGTGGGAGTGCCAGCCTGTGCATGCGCTTGTATACTGTAGCTCCAGCTGACTTTCTCATCCTTGTATCTTGCCGAGTTAAAGGCGTATAGTAACAGTACATAAGAATTGAGAGAAGAGTGAAAGAAGGGTTAGGGAGAAGACCAATTTCTGCCTTTTCTGAAGCTTGCATTCCAATCACCAACTACTATTAAATTTTCATCTCCTTTTACGCATTTAATTTTTTCGTCAATTTCTTCGTACTCACACTCTACTTCATCATTATCATCATGGGCACTTTAGCCATATAGACGTTAACACTCATTGTCGACTTAGGTTCTGATTTTAACCTTATTTCAATGACTTTATCGCTAAGTTGTTTGAAATACTCTGCTCTCATCCCTATCTTCTTGTTCATTACGAAACCTACACCTGCTTCCCTTTATTTGTTGCCGAGTTGATTATTCTACAGTCACCTGACCAAATGTCGTTTTCCTCTTCCCATCGAACCTCGGTAATTCCTATTGCATTTATCCTATCAACCTATCCATTACCCTCTTTAAATTTTCTAACGTACCAATCATTTTTAGACTTCTAGCATTCCATGCTCCGACTCGTAGAATGTTATTTTTTAATTTTTTGATGGCTCCTTTATTAGGTCCCTACCCCTTTATTAGTCCGCTTTATTAGAGGCCCCTTTATTAGTCCCTACCCGGAGATCCGAACGGGGTGACTAGTTACCTCCGGAATTTTTTACCAAGGAAGGCGCCTCCATCTTTCTTTTTAAAATGAAAAGAAGAATGAATAAAGAGCCACATTTACTTATAAAAAATACAGCTGTGGTTTTCCATTACTTTCAGCTGCACAGTACTCAAAAGACTGAGAGATGCTGCTATGGCCATTTAAGTCCTTCTGACCTACGCCCTTACGCCCTAAAGAGCTACTGAAAGAGCTACTGTCGTTTTTCAGGAATCATTCCTTATTCTGACTCTCAACAGATACCTCTCGGACATGGTTACACCTTCGGTACAGCTCTCTATCATTGAGCACGCAAGCCGCTTTACAATCGGTAAGGTCTCATAATTCGTAGAGGGAACTTAGCTATTTATTCAGCTAAAAAAAAAACAAACTTTTAGTTGATATTTCCTTAAAATACCTGTGTCAATATGGACTATTTTAGATAACGTTTCTAAAAAGATATTTAGTATCGCAGTTGAATGAATCGAAAAATTATTGATGAATCGATCATTTACGTATTAAAAATATTTTTTAAAAATGTAATAATTGGTGGAAAATCAGAAGTAACGATTAGAAATCACGGTAATTTAAAACACTACAATTCTATTGCATAGTTCACTGTGTCTTTCATAATAATAATGGGACATTATTATTAATAATAACAATAATAATGGAACAGAATATGAGAATTATGGATATTTTTTTAGATATTTTTTTGGTTTTATTAAGTGGATGTTATTCAGAGTATTAAGAGTGTTGAAAAAGCAGTTGTTATCTCAATATTCTAATTTAATAAAACAAAACACTTTTCAAACGATCAGGTACATTTTGTATGAAGAGAAACATAATAAGAAAATATAGAATTTCCATCGAAATTCATAAAATGAAATTAGAGAATTAAAGATTTTGCTATAAAGATAACTGTTATGGATAAATCGATATATTTTGCGATAATTTATATGTTAAACTCAATACTGTAAAGTATTAATATTTTCCACAGGATAAATTATTACAATTTACAGTTTATGAATAAAACCATAAAATGTTATAACCAAACGAAAATGATTTATAAAAAATCTGGAAGGTGAAAAAAATGCAAAAGATAAGACTCTTCATAGAATGAAGAGAAATAATTACAAGAGAACGTTAAAGACTGAAGAGGTATGGCCAGTAGGAAGTCAGAAGGGTCAATAATGAGAGCCTCGACTAAGAAGGTTGTGGAAAATGCAGAAGAAAGAAGATGGAACAGTAAGATCTAAATTGATGTTATATCGCTGTTTTAACCTCTGTCAGATTCTCACTTTAGCCAGGAAATATATGTATGAGACAATTATAGAAGTTATATAAGAAGTGCAGTAAAATAAATGAGAATGATTAGCAAAAATTTATTGCCACTGTATGTTGGTGATATGCTTTTTAATTCTGGTGTTGTTATAAAGAAAAAAGATTTTCTCTATAAAATAAGTAATAAAAATTTAATTGGCTATTTTCATTTGAAAATAATGAAAATTTTTAACTATACAAAAAGTAAGTAAACAAAATATTCCTAAATAAAATATAATAGAAATTACAAATTAAGAGATTAATATTTTTTCACACTAGATAACTAAGTACTTATAGTATGCCTACAGAAATGCTAAGTTTATACAGAGAGATTCACAAAGAATGTAACAAACTTTCAGGGCATGTTATACGGATGAAAATAAAGAAGAAAATTCATGTAGACATAAGTTTTACTTTGCGTTTTCAGTAAAACTAAACAGATTGTAATTCTTGGGATCCAAATAAGTGATTTTATATGAAATCTGACTGTAAAAACTTATGACCAAGAACGGTATTTTTAATAGTTTTTGATAGGTGATGGGTAAAAGACAAAAGATTAGGTCGCAAAATATACTATTTTATATTTGGCGTAAAATAACTTTGTTAAATTGGTAATAAACAAATAAAAATATTACGAATTTTATTCTACGTAAAATAATATGAGTAAAGTTAAAGAAACCAAACAGAAAATAGAAATTATTGTAATTTATTAAAAACAAAACGTGGCAGATTTAAACTAGATGTTATACTAAACAACATTTTCAATTAAGTGAAACTAATTTTTAATTAGCTTTAAAGATATATTGAATTATATTATTGATCAATTGGTTTATTTTATTTTTATTATTTTTTAAAGTTTGATTATTTATTATTTTTATTAATTAATTTATTTTGTAATATGTTGGTTTTTGAATTTTTAGGCAAAAATTAATGACGTATACATAGACATTTTTTGAACCATTTTTAAAAACATTATGTCAAATCAGACCGGAAATATTAATCAAAATATTGGAAAATACAAGTACATATATATCTTCCAAAAATTTCTATAATTTTTGTGTGTTTTTGGAAAGAAAGGAGTCTGGAAATTTTGATACTTGTAAAATCCCCGATTCCTAAAATTTTGGCCAATCGTTATTATTATTTTTTTTTTATAGCTACGATGCTGCCATATCAATAGAACTATATTCAGAAAGTAAAAATTAAATAAATTTTTAAATCATTTAGTATAAAATTAATTAAAATAATAGATACAGTATCTTAATTTATTTTGGTTTGTTTCTAATAATAAACAATTAGAATATTCTTAAACTAGGAAAAAATTATAAAGAAACATCCAAAAAAAAATTCAATAAGTAAATATAAAATATATTTTAATTCAAAATATAAATATCCAATTAGAAGTTTAAAACTTCCCATTTTTATTTAGCATTCTAGATGAAATATCAACAGGTTATAATGGTATTACTAAGAAAAGATATACGGAAGGAAATGGGAAAAACATACATTTAAATCAGGTCAAAGACATTTTTATGAATCAAATAGTAATAAATATGATTTATAAATAGGCCACTTGGAAGGGTATTAAAGAAGTATATACTATATTATAAAATACACGTTTAGACAGTTGGGAAGATTGATATTGCTTCATAAGAAAATGAGCATCATTAAATTAATAAGCATACTTTTACAGCTGATCCTAATATTCAACTGAAAAATTTCAGTGAAATAAACAGATCATTATATGTGTAACCCTTCTCTATATATCAATATTTACTCCATCTGTTTTATCTTTACCTAGATAGGTAGGCCCATTTAGCTTACATCACAGACTGGACAGGAATTAGAAGCCTTTTACGGCTTTTTAAAATTTTCCACAAATTTAATATTATAGCGAAAAATCTCCTCTAATTATCATATTACTGTTATAAGTATTTATTTACCTTATTCTCTTAATATAAAATACATTATGTTTACATGAATATTAAGAAAATTGAAATAATGAGGGTATAAGACAAACCAACAAATATCTGCATAAAAGAAGGAGAAATTAAAGAACAGGTAACACACTGCATGTATTTAGGTTTTATATTAACAGAACATTGGAAAAAAAAACGAAAAAGAAAAATAAATAAAACAAGAATATGACTGAATGAGAATGTATTTAATAAAAAGAAACTGTTATTAAGTAGTAAAGAGTAAATGTAGTAGGAGTCGACTCATGGGATTGTATTTTTGTTCACATGTGAAGAATAAACATCAAGAAAAAGAGAAAAGAAAGGTTGAATGCATTTTAAATATCTCCATGGAGAAGATTAGAAATGATTAAATTGATAAAAAAAGTAAACAATGAAAATATAATGCAAAAAGTTAAAGGGAATAGAAGACAAATGAAAATAATTCAGAATGGGAGAGATCTGTAAGATATTTCATGAAAGGAATGATTAAAATAATGATAAAAAGATGAGAGAAAAGTGAAAAAACAGAGAGATCTGATAAGATTAATGATTTTAAACGATCTAAAAGGAAATTATAATTATTATGATCTTAAAAGTTTAGCTTGGAATAGAGAAGAATGGAATTGAATATAATGAAGGGACCAGTCTAAGGGGAAGAAAACTAGTTGGTGACATGATTATTTCCAGTTAATTAGAAGCCAATACCAACGTATTTAACATTAGTGAGTATTGTTAATTAAATAATGTATATCTACTCTATTCAGTTTAATTTTTTATTGATATTTACAATCACTGAACGAATAATCTAACAAAAACATTGGAAGTAGTAATAATTTTTACACAATTAAATATAAAATTTTTCTCAAATTGTACTAATTTAATTCTTCTGAAACCTTCTAAATACAAGCATCGATTCTTATTAACCACATCCATTTATAGTAACCAGTTGACATCTAATATTCTAACATAACAGAATGTTCCCCATGCATGTTGTACGGGCACACACACGGAGGAAGGGGCTTCAAAGTTTCTCCTCCACAGTGAAAACCTGGTGCCTGCGAGGGACAGTTCCATCCGGGAACGGTGGATCTTCTCGTTAGAGGCATGTCATTGAAAGACCAGAGTCCCAGTGAGGAGACCCCTTTGGGGTTCTCACTAGAGGATGACATTCCCAGCTGCATGGGTGGTGTCTTGGGAACGGCGTTAGCGAAGCTCAGGTAGTTTGAAGCAATGGCACCCCTGGAGCTGTGATAATGCTTTGTTGCGAGTCCAGTTCCAGGGGTCGTAGTAAATAAAGATAAACTCAAAAAAAAGACAACAAAAAAAAAACAATGGTATGTCTCATTTTGGAAAAAAATAATTTTACTGTTTTCATATAAAAATGAATTATATTTCTATTAAACGTACTGTATTTCTATATTAAATTTACTTTTATCAATTTTACCCTTTTTAGACCTATTTCATTCTAGTAGTTACATTAAGGGACTGAGTTTGGGAATAGTTAAAGCAATTAACTTTAAGAATTTAGTACATTTATTTTTTCGTAAGTGTTTATAATTACGTTTAGTTAATAATAATAAATAGATCATATTCGTACTTATATGGTGAACAGCTAAAGTCCAATTGTCGAATAGTGCGCAATAGATAACTTTCAATCATTTGTACCCATTCATTTGAACAATCATTTTTTGAAAATTAAATGGTGTTGGTAAGCTACTAATTTTTCCTTCTATTTTTCTAATGATAATATTTAGTAGTGTTTGAAAAACTCCTTCTTTCATATTCAAGAGAATTCATCTAATCACCGTTGAATCTTTTTTTCATTTTATTGAGTTATTTTAATTGATATTTTTTGTGTGTTGTAATCCCATTATATCTTCTGTTAATTTAAAAACATTTAAGTGTATTATTTTTGTATAGTGAATCACAAAAAAAAAATTCTATTATGCTGAGTTACACGTCAAAAACAATTTCATCGAAAAACGTTTTGTCCTTTATCGTTTAATGTTTTAAGTTGCAATTTATTTCAAGAAATCGTGTAGGAATTATATAAAATCATGAATAGAAATTACCAGAGTTTTTTTTTCAACTTTCAGTAAATCTAATCCCTTTTATTTCCTTCTCACTATCCCTCGCTCTCTTTCTTATTTACTTTCATCTTCATCTTCTCCCTTTTGTATCTCCTCTACCCAATCTTCTCCTTCTACTTTTAGTTTTCCCATGAAAGCTTCTTTAATTTAATTCATCTCCCACTTCCTTATCTATATTCTTCATTCAGTCAGGTTTTCTTCATTTTTATCCTTTTATTTTCGTTTCCCATCTACTCATCATAATTTTATTTTAAATATTCTGTACCGCCTAATATTTCTGTTTTTTCTTCTCCACATTTTTTCTTACTTTCTTTATCTATTCTCTATCCTCCTCCTCCTCCACGATCCAAGGTTATTTTGTCACCTTTCTCATAAACTGTCTGATAATAGATGAATCTTACTCCATGATTATGGGTAGTTTTTACGGTAAACCTTAATCTTTTTGGATCTTAGAAAATGGCTGTATCTTGATGTGTTGTGGCTCATCGGCGAGCGTAATGCTAGCTGGTAGTTGTCGTTCTTCCCATCAAGCCAGCTGACAATGGAACTGTTCCACCAGCTCGCAGGTGCCTATAAAAAGGCAGTACCAGCATAGTGAGAGCTTATTCCGTCGCCGACCCTCACCAGAAGCAGAAGAAGAAAGACCTTTGCCATCCCAATGTGGGGTCTCGTGGCGGATGCCGGCGTCCCCGCAGAGGTAGGCCTGGCCGACCAGGCACGAAGGTCCTTGCACCAGGAGGCCTAATAGTGAAGACGGAGCAGGACGAGCACTTCTCGGGAAAAAAGATGACCGATTACGACCCGATACGACGGGGATCATGTAGGTTAACACTATAGCGGATGCTGAAACGGGGACCTAACTGCAGCTGACGGAAAACTCCGTCCGATTCCAGTGATCTCAACTCCCCACCTAACACTTGATGGCTAGAGCCGATTTCACCGGACACCAGCTTCTGGATGGACAACCCTTTTCAGGGCTACCTTGAAAAACACACAAATGGTCCTTTTCAGAGCAACTACTACACAATTCCAAACAGCCTTTTTCAGATTATCATTAGGTACTAAGTTACCAGATGCCGTTGAAGCCATATGGCGGTAAACAAAAGTGTATTGTGTCAAATGTACACAATAACCCTAATGGTTTTAGGGCTATTTATAGTAGCCTTTCGATTAATACAAATAGTGGTTTTTCTTCTTGCTCCGAAATCTTTTTTTTTGGATTTAATTAACAACTCTTTCATCCACTTTAATGATTATGTACCTAACAGTTCTATTATTTGTAATCAAACTATCCTTTCAGCCTCTAAGTCATACAATAAAAGAATCTTTGATAAAATGCAATAAAACCTAAGTTTTTTTTCTCAACTTAGCATATATTTGCAGTGATTTTATCGTACAAGTAAATATATTAATTGAAAAATAACACATTTATAAAATTCTATACTACGTTAAATAGTTTTCGAATAAATAAAAATTTTAATATTCTGCTTCAGAAAAAATATATTATAACTTATAGATTAATGATAAATGAATAATTTTTAAGTATTATTAATAATATAATAAAGAACCGTGGACAATTTTGATAAATTTACTGCTTTTATTTCTTATTTACGTTTAAACTGAAATAACTTCTTTGTAACTTTAGAATAGAAAGGATTTTTGTTTGTGTATTTTAAGCTATTAGAAGATGAAGCTGTAATCCTTTGGGGAAGTACTAAAAAACTTTTGGAAAAAAATCATTGCTTATTAGTTTTCCATTTTCGTTTTAAAGTTATAGTAAGTTAAGAAGTAAATCAAACTTTTAATATAATTTTATTAAACTAAATGTTACTTAACTCAATCTTATTAAAAAACCATCTTAGATATAGTTTTTTTTTTTTTTTTTTACTGAATTATTATTAAATTTAAATATGTTTTTATATCTATGGTTTATATTTATTAAATATTATTAAGTAAATTCTTTCTCAAACTAATTAGTTTAAAATATAGGAAAGAAGTTATTTTAATTAATTTTTTATGATCATATAATAGAATATATTTATATTATATATTGTTTCACAAAAAAGTAAGACCACGTCTTACTTTAATATTATTATTACCAGTCTTACTTTATTATTAAGGACACGCCTTAATACCCGTGACGAGTATGTAAAACTTGAGAAGTCAACACTAAATATAGTATCTTTCTCTGAAAGTTATCATGTTCAATATAGCCAATCCATTTTGTGATATTCGTTTGTAAGGCTCAGTATCGCCTGCATTTCAAATCTTAATGTGTTAAGTACAACATATTCAGCTAAATGACACGAATAATAAGAAAAAACCTTTTTATGTAAACCTGGTATGAGGGATACTGACTATGATTATTCTTGACAGTGCATGTAAGGTTTACAGATGAAATTTGTATTAAATTTCTAATTTTTTACCAAAAAATAAAAATTCTAAAAATATAGACATCTTTAGGATTGATGTCATGAAATTTCATATAAAGAAAAACAATTTTTTTGTTTTTTTGTTTAGCAGAGTCAATACACATTTATAAGTGCTTTGATCAACGTTTTTATCAAAAGCTTTTAGTTTTTAACTTTATGCTTTTTATAAGTGTAAAATTGTAAGCGCATTAAATTTTGAAATAAAGGAAGAATTAATTATCTAGTTTTGAATAATAATCATATATCTAAATTCTCTCCTGAAAGCTTCCCTATGCTACAGGAATCGCACATAAACACCGTTTTATGCGGTATTAGCATCCCCGCGAACAGTTATGCCTTGAAATACTCGAGTTCGGTAATGAACTGAGTAACGCCTATTCCATTTTCAATTTCAGTTGTAGGCTCAGCTATCTCTGGAAGTCCCGGATCAGTCTGTAAGTCCATCTGTCAGCTGTTCACACCCGCGGACAAACGATGCGTCCCATCCTCCTTGGCCGCTCCTCATTTAATACTTCTTCCGAACGAGGAGATCCAGGGGCGCAAGTTGGCCGTTATACCGGCGGTATCGCCCAAGATCAACCTGTACCCGCAGCATAAATATGGATCGCCTAAGACAACCTGTACCCGCAGCATAAATATGAACTTATTAGGTAACAAAAACAAATATAAAAGCAAGTAAAAAAAATATTAAAATTCAACCGAAATTAAAATTATAATAGCATTATAAATAGGTTTAAATTATGTAGGAAAACAATAGCTAACTCATTTTACGTAAAATAAAAATCTGGTGTAGACACCATACATATCCATATGAATATGCATTGAATCTTTGAGATTCTTAATTGCTGGTAAAACAGCTTAAACAAATGCATCATGTATTAGCATATTCCTTAATTCAGTGTTTGTACTTAAGAAATTCGAGCGGAGTAGCAATATCTCCTCGCTCTAATGCAAAACAGAAGAGCTTGCTGAATAGCATATAACTCTGCGATATTGACACTGGCTATTTTAGATAATCCGTAAAAGTGAGATTGTTCATGTACAACTTTAAAGCTTACCATGCCGATTCTTCCTCATCGGCCCATTAGTGAATCTGTGGTTGCAGTTATTATATTCATTTATCAATCGTCAAAAAGCATTTTGAATACAAAGGTTCGATCTGTCTGTTCGATCTTCTTTTTAAATTAATGCGGCCCTCTGCTGTTAGTATTAGCCACGATGGACCTTCTCTTTTGGAAACTAATGGGATTTCTGTAAATCAATACCATAGATCCTACAGATTTCCAATTTTCTTATCCCAGAAGGTCTGGAAAAGGTAAGTCTTTTACGGTTAGACAATGTCTATAAAAGCAAACGAAGTTCGTATGTCTTAAGAAAGCCAAAATCTGTGCTTTTTATCCTAGTAATATCATTTCCGTTGTATATTTCAGTGGCATTATTCCAGCTTCTGACAAAATACTGTCGGTCGGGTTTATGCGGAAAGCTTCTGTAGAAATTCTTATTCCTGGACTATAGACCACGTCGAGTTTGTTTAAGTAAAACGTTTTGACAGAGCCACAGCTCTACATAACATTATATAATATATGCTATAATATGCGCTCTAATAGCGCATCCTAGATGGGGTAATCTATTTTAGATTGGAAAAATACTTTGTAAAACCTCAACAATACTTTTTTATCAGTAAACTTAATTCATGATTGACAGACACTTGGTAACATTTAGAGCTTTCCGATACCTCATCACTAGTATCGTTTTATGTGCGCCTTCTCTGAAAGGTACCTGTCCAAACTGAGATCTAAAAAATAATTTGTTTCTTTGTATTCAATAATAATGTTATCCACTGTCAAAATTGGCTTTATTAGGCCAATATTTTTCTAGTGAAATGAACAGATGTTTTCTCAGTTAGGAAACGGATAATTAATGTTTGCTAAGGCGATGAGCGTTTTAATAGCCATCAGAAGCTTGTATTTTACCTTTGCAGTCTGTTGGCGTAGAAAATTAATAATAATTCTTATTATTAACAATACTAGAAAGGGCATAAAATTGTCAAGACCACAATTTCTGCGATTCACAGTTTCAGCCATATTTCAATTATTTAACCGGTTTAAACAACGAGATGTAATTTTGATTACATTAAACGGCATAAAAATTTATTTAATAAAATATGTAATTTGGTTTATTGCACAAATATTGATGAGCTTATGTTGCACTTAGGATAAGTTCATAAACCTGAAATCTTTTCATAGATTCGTCTAAGTATTGTTTAAAAGTGGTTCTACTAGTCAACGGTATCTAATATTCTTCGACCAATCGCTTATGGTATTAATTTGAAACAGATTTACGATGTGATGAAAGACGTTGTTGAAAAAATAAATTATAAAAAACATAGCTGGAACATATGCAGTGATTTGAAAGTTACAGCTATTTTGTTAGGCTTGCAATTAGATTATACTAAGTACATGTGTTTTCTTTACGAATGGTACAACCGAGCTAGGGATAAACATTATGTTGCCAAATAGTGGCAGAAACGAGACAACTTAATTCCAAATGGGAAAAATATTATTCAAGAGCCATTAGTTGAACACAAAAAAATATTTTTGCCCCCTCTCCATATCGAGCTAGGACTAATGAAAAATTTTGTAAAAGCAGTGAAGACGAATAATCCCGCATTTTTGTACACCAGGCAGAATGAAGAAATATTATTTGTTGGTCCTCAAATAAGAGAGTTGATCAATGATGATGTATTAAACTCATTGTTAAATAATGTAGAAATTGCAGCTTGGGCTTCAGTTAAAAAGGTTTGCAAAAGTTTTCTCGACAAACAAAATTCCGACAATTACTGCGATACTGTTAATCAACTTCTTACTTCCTACAGAGCTATGGTATGTAATATATTTTTTGTAATATATTTCCTCCAGACATTTCTTGATTTTTTCCCGGAAAATCTGGGAGACGTAAGTGATGAACACTGTGAAAGTTTTTACCATGGTACTTCGGTAATGGGAAGGTGTTATAAAGGGAAATGGAATACTAATATGCTAGCCGATTACTATTTGACATTAATTCGTGATGTGCGTAAGGCTATTTATAAAAGTAAAACATCAATGAAGTCATTCTAACGCAGATATGGGCATGCAAAATTATAAATTTTACAGATTTTATCTATATTTTCCCTTAATATTTTTTGAAGCTTAATTTATTTAAAACTAAAAAGTGATAGAAAAATTGTATGTACGAATATTATAAATATGATGATGTATTGTTCTGTTTCAATTTTTTTTTTTTTCAATTTTGTATATTAAAATTTAGAACTATGATTTAAATAAACTATAAAAATTTATAAAGTTCATAAAAAAAAAATTCCTTAAATATTGCTTGTAAGAGAATAGCAATTAGTGTTGGGAGTGTAAAATTTCTATTAAAATTGTAAAGAATCGGAATAAACTTCTGAAAGGTTAGAATACATTTATTGAGAGGTAGAGGATACAATATTTTTTTTGGTAGGACTTTTCCAAAATCGTTAATAATTAATTTTACTGGTTTTTATTTGTATGAACTAATTTTTTAATGTTTGTAATAAACTTCTATTTTAATGTTGAACGTAATCTTATATATGTAAAGCTGCATGGGTCACTGACTGAATCACTGACTGAATTGACATTAATTCTAACCCATAAGGAGGCCTCGGAGCTTTTTTTGTAGGGAGTGCGCTAAAACCGACTAGAAAAATCCGAAATCCTGAAATTTTCTTCCCGGTGGGGTTTTACGCCCCCCCAAAATTTAGTGCGAATAAAAGGTGGCGTCTGAGCGAAACGTCGCGGGAAAACTTTATGTAGAGCCCGTAAAACTGTCAAATAATAAAAAAATAAAATTCGGCTCACGCCTCCCATTGGACCCAAAATTCCAAAAAAACCTGTTTTTTTAGCATTTCCGGCCATCATACCGCTCCCCTTAAACTCTCCTGCCATTGAAATCGATATTCTTATATAGAGTTAACCCCAAAGAATGTGATAAACTCCATACAAAACGCGTGAAATTCTAGGCGGTCGGGGAGGACCCCGAAAATAAAATTTCATAGTCTTCGAGAGCGTGCAAGCCTTTTTTCGACTTCGTTTACTTACCTGTGACCTGTTTTTTTTTTTTAGTGCCTTTCCTTCAGAAAACTCCAAAATTTATTATACGTTTATAAACTGATAAAGTGATTGGGAAAAGATTTGAGATACGGGGGCTTTTCTGACCTACTCATATTAGAAGGTGTAAGGAGACTCTTCTGCGCAAAATTGATTAGAATTCTTTTTGTTCAGTGTCCGTTGAAACCCCCGAAAACGTTATAG
>JAAAKQ030497836.1:0-20724 GCA_010016005.3 Zanna intricata | reverse complement strand
CAATAATGTGTTAAATAAAGATGGTATACCGATTTATAATACAAAAGAAAAGGCCAATAGGTGGCTGGAATATATTGAAGAATTATACGGAGAAAATGAATTAAAAACTGGTGTTATCGAGGAAGAAGTGGAAGTCGAAGAGGATGAAAATGGAAATACAATACTGAGATCTGAATTTAATACAGCGTTAAAAAATCTGAATGGCAGAAAGGCTCCTGGGATAGACGTGATACCAGCAGATTACTGTGCAGTGCAGGCGAAGAAGCGATAGATAGGTTATACAAACTGGTGTGTAATATTTATGAAAAGGGGGATGTTCCGTTAGACTTCAAAAAGAGTGTAATTGTCATGATTCCAAAGAAAGCTGGAGCAGATAAGTGTGAAGAATACAGAACAATTAGCTTAACTACTCGTGCGTCAAAAATCATAACTCGAATTCTTAACAGAAGAATTGGGAGGAGAGTGGAAGAAGTGTTAGGAGAAGACCAATTTGGTTTCAGGAAAACTATAGGAACAAGAGAAGCAATTTTAACACTCAGATTAATAGTAGAAGGAAGATTAAAGAAAAACAAACCGACATACATGGCATTTATAGATTTAGAAAAGAGATTCGATAATGTAGACTGGAATAAAATGTTCAGCATTTAAAAAAATTTAAGGTTCAAGTATAGAGATAGAAGAACAATTGCTAATATTTACAAGAACCAAACTGCAACACTAATAATCAAAGAACATACAAAAGAAGTGGTAATAAAAAAGAGAGTCCAACAAGGATGTTCCCTATCCCCGTTACTTTTTAATCTTTATACAGAACAAGCAGTTAATGAAGTTAAAGAACAATTTAGCACCGGAGTAACAGTGCAAGGTGAAAAGCTAAAGATGCTACCATTTGCTGATGATATAATCAGAAAATAATTCTAGCAGAAAGTAAAAAAGATTTAGGAAAAACTTTGAATGGCATGGATGAAGTCCTACACAACTACCACATGAAAATAAACAAGAACAAAACAAAAGTAATGAAATTTAGTAGAAATAATGTAGATGGACCACTGAATATAAAAATAGGAAGAGAAAAGATTACTGAGATAGAAGAACTTTATTATTTGGGAAGTGGAATCACTAAAGATTTACGAAGCAGGTGTGATATAAAATGCCGAATAGCACAGGCAAAATGAGCTTTCAGTCAGAAATGTAATTTGCTTACATCAAAAATTAATTTAAATATCAAGAAAACATTTCTGAAGTATATGTTTGGAGCATAGCTTTATATGGAACTGAAATTTGGACAATCGGAGTACCTGAAAAGAAAAGATTAGAAGCTTTTGAAATGTAGTGTAACAGGAGAATGTTAAAAATCAAATGGGTGGATAAAATGACAAATGAAGAGGTGTTGCAGTAAATCTATGAAAAAAAGAATCATTTGGAAAAATATAGTTAAAAGAAGAGACAGACTTATAGGCCACATATTAAGGCATCCTGGAATAGTTGCTTTGATATTGGAGGGACAGGTAGATGGGAAAAATTGTGTTGACAGGTAATGGTTGGAAATGTAAAAGAAATTTTTAGGGATATAGGATGTAGGAAGTATACCGAAATGAAATTACTGGCACTCGATAGGAAATCTTGGAGAGCTGCATCAAACCAGTCAAATGAAGACCACAAAAAAAAATCTGTTTTTTATAGAAGTTTGTAACTTGATAATGAAATGAAAACTCTTAATTTGGTACAAGTGCTTACACAATATTTTCTAGCAATTGAAAAAAATGGCATTTTATGTTTTCAAATATGAAAAAGGCAGTTAATTTAATATTCAAGCCATTAATAACATGATAATTCTTAGTTGTATAAAATTATGTTTATTAGTTAACATTTAAAAATTATACTGTGACCTCATAATACAAATGCAATTTCAAACAACTGAGTCATCCCAGCTATTCTTGACAGCAATTTGATAATCATGTCTGCTATTAGAAATTTTGTATCCTTTTGCACAAACTTTCAGGAAAAACCCTATTTTCCTCAAAACCCTAAAAGTTTTTTGAAAAGTCCTATTGTTAAGCATCCTTCTCAGAGGAATATGTGTAGAGATTACAAAAACACTCATATTCTTGTTGTGATAACATTCTATATTACAAATATGTCTGCATATACTCAACAAAATATTTCATTCATTTTGATAAACTTGTAAAAATCAGGAAAACCTTTTGTGCAGAAATAAAAATAAAATGAAACAGTATATAAATTTGCATTGTTTCACACATAATATTTTTTTTTTTTAAATCGGTCTGCTTAATACTAAAGACCAAAGAATAGTTTTAACAAAAAAAAAAAAAAACATGTGTTTTGTAGTCAGCTTAAAAATATGATTAATTTATTCTCCCTGGAGTTGAAAATAGGTTCAAAAATATTTTTCCAGGTTTTGCTTTCACTGAATATCTGAAAACTGTTTTCATTTTTTCAAACTAACATTTTGTACCATATCTCCGTCATTTGAAATCATATTCCAACATTTTTTTAATTAATAATTTATTTTTTAATATAAACATAATTTTACAGAAGTTACAATTAAATAGATACTGATAATTTTAATACTAAATATATGTTTTTAAAATCTAAAAATATAAAACTGAATTATTTTTTGTTAGAGAATGTTAGTGTAAACAGATGTACCAAATATTATTAAGATATTAATCAAGCTCTTTTCAAGTTATAAATTGCCACTTCAAAAAACAAAGATGTTTAAAAAAGTGAACAAATGAGGACATTTATTTGATGCCTTGAATCAGTTTGTAAAGTCTTAAAAATGTGTGTGGATATATATAAATATGTATGTATGTGTATGCATGCATGTGCGCATGCGCACGCGCGCACACACACACACATTTTAAATATATATATATATATATATATAAAAATGAAACATCTGTGTTTAAATTACGTGTTTAAAAGATTGATTAAAGATATTTTTTATATGCTAAACATATTTTTTTTAAATATGCCTTGTTTAATATGAAACAATTTGAAACTTCAATTGATGCAAAAGATATTTTGTATTGACACAAAGTATTTTTGAACTCGTAAATAAATCTTTTATGATTGATACATAAAAATACATTATACATATCACATTAATAAAAGATAAATTATAAATATAAAAACAGATTTCAAGATAAAAAATAGATGTGATTAACATCCATATAAAAACAAACACATGAAAAGATGTTAAGGTAAATGGAAAAAAAATTACTACAAAATAATTCAAAATTCAGATCCCGTTACTGAAAATTATTTTCAGCACAATTTTATCTTCACATTGAGTAACATGCAGATAGTTGAGAAACTGTTTTCTGTTTTTAATTAGTAGTATTAAAATTCATCAAAAGAATATTATTTCAATAGAAGAAAATTTTTTAAGTGTATTTTAAATGAACTGGTGGGAAAAGTTTTCAAATGGTTCAGGAATTCACTAAGTGGCAACACACTCAAGAACACAAAAACATCCAGAAATGTTGCTTTTTGTGGGCAACAGAAATACTAGCCTTATCATTAATGGGAATTCTATCCATGTTATCACCAATGATAACTATCTAATAATAATATCTAAGAAGTACAATGCAATGGTTCTATCCATTTTGAAATTTAGATGGTTAAACCAATCCAACGAATAATTTTTAGAGCTGCTGTCATACAGTTTTCAATTCCTTTTAAATAATTATCTTTAGATACAGATACAGTTATGTTATTTACATAAAGGGTTATAATGAATGGCTCAAGATTTAGAAGCAGGCTATTAATAAAGAATAAAAAAGCAGCAAGTGATCGAGAACACTTCCCTGAGATGATCTACATCTTGAAGTAAGGAACTACATTTTTCATATGTATTCTTATCAAAAGATGAAATTTCAACTACCTCTTTATGTTTGTAATGAATTTTAACCAGCTCCTCTGATACTACACCTAAAAAAATTTTTCATTACCAAGAAATGCCGAACTAGATACAATGCTTCATGAGATCGCAAAAAAAAAAATTGAGAATGAAACCTTTTTGAAAAACTGAGAAACAGCTATGTCAGTAGACAATTCTTTCCTAAAACCCTGCTGAAAGTTTTGTTAATACAAACTTTGAACAACTATGAAATATTTTTTTAAATTCTTTAGAAAATATAGACAATAACGAAATTGGTCTATAATTTTGTAAATTAAGTGCGGAACCTTTCTTGAAGGAAATAACAACAGAAACCCTAAAGTAGTTAAGGAATACTCTGGTTTTTGAAATCCTATTACTTCTGAATTTTCTCAGAACATTACTTTATCCTTTATGATAAAATAAGTTGAATGATGGCTAAATATCTTGAAGTTTGCTTTTAGTAATTAAAAGAACCAGATAAGAATAATTTTCATAGTTTAAGTAACAAGATACATTAAACGTTAGAAAAATCATACAGTACAAATGTTACTCATATCAAATGATACAATCCTTAATTACTAGACAAAAGTGCTCTTTAAGCCCTGATTTTATAACATCAAAATTAATACAATTAAAATTTAATTAATGGCATTTAGCAAGTTGAAAATATTTAAAGAAAGAAATATCATCAAACACTAAAATGAATAAATTTTAACTATTCAAGAAAAAAACAGGATGGAAATGAGTAGAATATGTTGAGTAAAAATAACATTTACCATAAATAACTTCAGTAGGCTGATAAAGAAAAACATTTTTGAAAAGCATATTTAAGTATTGACCTATTTGAGCAAGAAACTTTGATGATTTTGACATAAATAAGAAGAAGGTGGACTTAATTTCCCCACTGGTACTATAGAACAATAGTGAAGATTAGTTGCTGAGAGAATATAATGAGATAATTTTATTAGAGAATAGGAGAAAGTAGTGTCTGGAAGAATCCATATCTAAAACAAGAGAGAGCTTAGTAAAAAAAATATCGAACAGAAGGATAAAAAGAAGACACCTGATTCTAATTTAAAATAAATGATGAAAGATGTTAACTACAGATGTTAAACTACAATGAAATGGAAAGGAAAACCAGTGAAAGAGGAGGGTCTTCTGGAGGGTTGCTGTAGATTGATCTATAAATTGAACAATAAGAAATAGAGAGAGAGGGGCTATTAAATAGGAATACTTACAAAAGATGTTCACTTACTAAAATATGGGAGAAATTCATATCCATTGAATTTCTACTTGACAGGTATTTAAAGGTTTTTCTGTTTTGTCCAATAAAAAGAACTTGATAAATTTTAATGGATTCATTAGATTATTCAGAGTCAAAACCAATCAATAACAGAAGAGAAATTTAATGCTGAATTTGATGGATTAAACATTTCCTATTAACAATATTTCAATAAACTTACTATGAATCTAAATTTAAAAATTAAGCTTTTCAATTAAGAACTTACCAGCAAAACACCACCGACCTTTGGAACGAGCAAAGAGAACACCACCAATAAGTACAAAGACAAGAACAATAACGATGATTATAATGACTATAGTCCAAATTCCAACTGACACTTCTGTAATAGACAAGAAATTTTAACAAAGATTAATACATAATACTGTAATTGAGCATTTTAAAAATACCCGATTTATTAAGAAGACTTTAATTCTGTGGTGGATACTTAAAAAAAAAAGTTTTAAATGCATACCACAATAACTTCAATGTGGCTAGTGTCACAAATTAAAATGATTTATTTATTTAAGTTAGAAAAAAGAAACTACTGATAATTTTACTACGAGATGTGTTCATAGTTAACTTATCTAAGAGAGAGATCTTTAGTAAAAACACAATTTTATAAATGTTTATATCTCTACTAACTACAGATATAATATGTCTAAAACAATGATGGAGAAATTATGGCCTTGCTGACCAAAATCTGACATCCTGATCATATACCTGTGAAAAGTTTTTTTACCGGCTAGTACCAATAATATGTGATTTATTCAGTAATATCTAATAGCTGAGATATCTGCAACAGTACTCAATGACTATTACAAAGAAAAAAATAGAGGTTTATCATATATATACCTATTTCTTTGGTAGAAGCTTTCATTCTATGTTTATGAATTTAATCATTACTAATCTATCATGCAGACCTTAATACAGTTGATGTACAATAAAAACAATTCAATCTTCATTCAAAAATGTTTTCCACTAAATGATTTGAAACTTTTTTTACTATTTTGCCACCTCAGTGGTGTTATGCCAATTACATAACGTTACATAATTTATTATATCAATTACCAAGATACCAAACACCAACCTCAACAATTTTAAAATTTAAATTATTAAAAAATTCCATTCTACAGAATGGAAGCAGAGATATCCGCAATAGTACTTAACGGATATATTGAACAAAAGAAAAATACATGTTTTTAATGTAAGAATAAAAAATGTTTGTTTTTTCTATTTTTTTTTTTTTTTTACCTCCGGAACCACCGTTAGGTTATATCTTCAGAGGATGAGATGAATGAATTGTAGCATGTGTGAAAAATGCCATGCCTGACCAGGATTCGAACCCGGGACCTCTGGATGAAAGACCGAGACGCTACCACTCGGCCACGGAGGCCGGCCATTGTTTTTCTATTAATTCTATAAACTGGTAAATATCATTCTTCTCAAAAAAAGGTTAAAATTATGCAGCTAAAGTTGAATTACAGTGAAAAAAACAATTAGAAAGAATTTTTCTCGATCAGGAAGCAACACCACAATGTTCAACTATTTGTATTTAACATTGACAGCCTTCTTCTATCATAAAATGAAGCTCCTGGTGTTACCTGATACCATTAATTTTTTACATTACTTTATCAGGTTTTAAGTACCTGATATGCATCATATTATTTTTGTATACTTGCAGGTATCAAAAATTGATAGTCTGTAGCATCTATGGATTATCTAGGAAATACTGCTGTATGTCAGATCTGTAGCATATTACTAGATTGTAAAATGAT
The DNA here is from genome assembly GCA_010016005.3 of Zanna intricata. Lineage (NCBI taxonomy): Eukaryota > Metazoa > Arthropoda > Insecta > Hemiptera > Fulgoridae > Zanna > Zanna intricata. The sequence goes on along the minus strand of JAAAKQ030497836.1, from coordinate 13,760 downwards.
GCTTTATACACAAAACAACTCAATTATTCAAATTTTTTGTACAGAATAATACTTCCACTTACCAACAATTTTTAATATAAAAATATACAAGCACTTTCGTTGTCACTTCTCCATCATCAGGGAATATTTGAAGTTATTAATTATTCATATATATTTTTTATGTATAAATATAGCTAAATTGAATTAAAATTGTTAAATTGTTGTTTAAATTGTTAATAGTCAATCGTCAATTAATAAAATAAGTTATATGTTAATAAAAATATAAAGTCATGTCCATAAGATGTTTATGACTATTATGAGATATAAAATGAAATCGTACCAAACAATTAATTAATAATTTGTTTATATAGGATATGATGTCCTATATTTATATTAAAAATAGTTGGTAAGTGGAAATATTATTTTATAAAAAAATATATTAATATCCAACAGTGCCAAAATGATTACAAAATTAAATTTTCGTAATTATATAAGAATATTTTATGTTTTGTCTATCGACAACACAGAAAGTTACAAAATTATAAGCTCAGAAATTATGACAATATATTGGAACATTCAATGTATGTAGTAGTTTGCATAGGTCAGCAACATTTGTGAATGAGACAAACTATAGTGTGTCAGTTCAAAAAGTAATAACATTAATGAGCTGTAAACTAAAAATATCTTCACAATTAGTATTTGTTCTATAAAAATATTTCACTTGTAATTGTGATGCTGTGCTTAAAGAATTTAGTACTGTTCATTTTTATAAATTTCATTTGTAACTATTATTTTCTAACTAAACGAATAAAAAAAGAAAGAGTTTATAGTTTCTGATGGCATATCAGTAGTTTTAATAAAACAGATTTGTTTAGTTTTAGGAGTTTTTTAATAAAAAAATCTTAATTCTGGATTCCTAATGATCCAGATAAATCTATAATATATATAATGTCTCCAGTATGAGTATCAACGTTTTCATGTTAACTGTTAAACTTACAACTGCTTAGAATATCATTAACAGTTAAGTAATATGAACTTCAACAAACATAATCTATGCAGTAACAAAAGACAATGAATCCACGCCCACAGACACACATGGTACACATGCATGCACACAACACAAATTTGCACTTAACATGAGCACATTAACATTGCACATAACATCATTCAGGTGAAGATGGATCCTCAAAATGCACAAATGCAGAAAATAAGAAATATAATTTGTTTTTGATTTGTTTCCTATGATTTCCATTTAAAGTTCACAACTAAATAATCACTATTATATAAAACTTCTTCAGCCAACAAATAAATCACATAGGAAAAACAGTATATTCTTTATGCTAAAAATGTCTCAGGATTAGAAGATTTATGGCAAATTTTAGAACCAGACTGAAGAACTGACACATATAGTTCACTAATTTAAAAAAATAATAACTTCCTAGACTATAAATAATAAAATAGATAGTACATAACTGCAGAAAATCCTTAAAAATAAAAACACTATTTCCTTATTTTGGAAAGATGATAAACTTATGCAGAATAATAAAGTACATTTTTGGAGATGCTGCTCTGGACTTCAGTTGATGAACTCAAATTCAAAATAGATCAATCAGGAAGAAAAAATCTATTTGAAAAAATAATGTTTTTAAATGCTCTATTACATACAAGAGCAAAAAAAAAATCATTCAATATTTAACTGAATTAACACAATTTTATAAGTACAGATACTAATACCAATTCATAGGATATTAATAAAAATAAAAAGAAACAAGTATTAGAAAGATATTAAATTTTTAAACAAGTACATATTCAATACAATTCTTATCCACATTAATATTTACATAATTAATGCTAACTGTAACTTAATTTCTCAAACATGGTACCACTGATACATTACTTAAAAAAATATCAACAATTAAAAATCTACCTTACCAGCAAGTAGTTCTTTTCAAACTTGCTGGATGGTGGATACCGTAATGAAGCATATAATTGTAAATATAGCAAGTTAATAGATTATAAATATTAAATTGATAATTGTATTCTTTACCTATTGGTTCAGGACTAGTTGATATTTCAACAGAATATATTTGAGATCCTAGCTCATTTGTCGCTCTTATAGTATATTCTTGTTCAACATCTTCTTTGGTCAGCTTACTGATAATAAGAACGGTCTCCCATCTTGCAGAATCCTAGAATTTATTATTTTTTATTTTAAACAAATTAAAAATTAATTAGCATCAAATTTTAATACAAAACATATAAGTTAACTGAATTAACAAACTAAACAATATGTCCCCTAATTAAAGAAAATCATAATTTAAAAACTAGGTTAGATTGAAACATACAGTCTGTGGCATTGTACAGGCTAATTTTTTTGAGGATCTTTTATTTTATACACAAATCGAACAGTACAAACTACAGGTATGAAAATAAAAGCCCATTAAATTATAAAGTATCACGAAAGATTTGCCATTAACAGTTAAGATTTTAGAAAGATGTATAGATTAAGATCTAGGAGATCACAAAAATAATTAGGAGGTAACAAAAACAATAACCTATCCAAAATTTAAAGATCAAACATAGTAGTAATCATAAAAGAACCAATTGACACTTATAATCAGTAGTTTTCAATGCAGTCCTCAGAGTTGAACTTGACACACTTCAAATGAACTTTCTACAGAGAGCACAGTGGTTGAAATTTAACAGAACTAGTGTAACTATATTCATGTGTAAAGCACAAATTTTCACCTTTTGAAGCCAAATTATTCCTTTTGTGTACTATTTTTACTGCAGTGATTTAGCAATAAGTCTACAAGCAGTAGGTTATTTTGTGCAAAATTTTTTTATCTGATGAGCTACCCTTCACATTTTTGGTGACAGATAAATTCAATATCAGTGATCAGTGGATCCAGATATCATCTTTTAAGAGAACGTAATTGATGGCCATGAAGTTAATTACTAATGTGGCTTAATGCATGACAAGGTTATTACTTGACCTCCCCTTACATAGCTGATTACTTCCAATAATTTTTTCTTGCTCACAGGTTTACAGCGCATTTTAGAGTCGTCAACATTTGTGGGCAGTGATTGAATTCTATAGTTTATACCCAAACATTTTACTGATTAGTGTTACATTGCTTGTTGCTGTCTACCATTATTTCTTTCTCTGATTTTTAAGTCCATGTTCTCAGTTAACATTAATCTGTTAAGTGTTCAAAGAAACTGTTGAAACTCATACACAACCTAATTTAATTTTATTATTTATGTATTTATTTTTTTTAAATGTCCAGGAGAAAAAAATACTTTGTGATTACAGGAAAAGACTGAAATTATTAAAATTTAATTAAGTCAGGAATGAATACAAAGGAACTCTATCAAAATGTTACACACAGAAAGACATATTTGTTTACGAAGTTTTAAAGTATAAAAGAAATACAGTTAAAAGAAGAAACAAACTTCAACTGTAAACAAGAAAAAATGTACAATGGAAATAAGTTCTGTATTTTAAAAAGTAGTCTGTTAATGTAAGACCTTAAGCAATCCTAATTTTAATGCAAAAATGCAAGTTACACGTCAAAGAACATAAATAGATTTAAGTAACAGCAATGAAATCATCTATTTTCTTTGACCTTTCAAATTCCAAGTAAAATTCTAACTTTGAAAATGGAAAATGCATTGAAGGAGAGAAATCTAACAACGGACTAATAGTGGTCGGTCTGGAAAACTAGACAAAACTGTAATCAGTTATTGTAAACCTTAAAAACCTCATTATTTTTAAAATACTCAAGTGCCTCTCAAGTGGCAAGTGCATAGAATTGTATGAATAACATTACATGGTGAAAAACCAGTCATAAAATTTTAATGATAAGAGTATGAAAAGTAAAAAAATTGACAAATTCTTTAGCTACTGGAAAAAATCATGTCACTCGCACAGCAATTACTTTTAACATAATAATCAATAAAATAGGGCAAGATAAGAAAAAAATTGGAAACATGTTTGGCAGTTGTCACATCGTTAATATAGATTCATGTTTTTAGATTCAAAAATTAATACATAAAATAATTCTAGATGTGTTAAGATGGCTATCAGATTCACTCAAAAAATTACAATAAACTGTGTATAAAAAAATGATGCACACAAGCTGGTTTTTGTGTAGAAACAGGAATCAGAGCAGTTATATGAACTTATCATTTGAGATCAAACTTTGATGTAAGAAACCAAAAACTCATCAGTCGGTGCAGAAGTAGTAAGTATGCGGTAATATTCTTTCAACAGGACAAAGGGTTTTGATGAAATTATTCAAAACGAAACAAAGAAAAAAGTGATAAAGAAGCAGACAAAGATATATGTATAAAAATCAAAATTAACAGTTTTGGTGAGGTGTTAAAAAAGGTTAAGATTAAAAATATATCAGTTACTAAAATCAATCAATTCATTAAAATCAATAAACTAAAATCAATTCACTGAAGTGAAAATACTTCAAAAGTAAAGTTTTGAAACAAGAAACAATGTCTGGCTTTTCTTTTTGAAGAAAAGCCAAACATTACTATAAAGTAACAAGCAGTTAAATTAAAACCAAGCAAATATGTATTACACTATGTAGAGTACACATTATTTTTTATTTGTTATAAAACTGCTTTCAAATAACTGGGTAAAATAATCATAATTTTAGATTTAACATAATACTGTGCGCGCGTGTGTGTGTTTGTGTGTGTATATAATTGTCTGTCTATCCTTAAAAACAACACATATCACTGTATTATGTTAAATCTAAACAAAAAAGTCTTATGTTAAAACCTGTTTTACCATTAAACTTTCAAATGCGCTTAGATTTTCTGCAACTTCAGTAGAGAAAAAATCATAAATTAAACATTTAAAAAACTTATGTCCTATATAAATATTTTTGTAAAGTCTATCAGTCATCTTGAATTATATAAAAATAAACTGTGATGTAATTTAAATTTTGTTTATTCTTTTGTAATACCCCATATAGAAGTAGAGAATTTTTTAAAGTAAAAATGTCATTATAAAAAGTGAACAACTATGTTCAAGATTTTTTCTGAAAATGTATTTTTATTTCTTTTATTTTTTACCTATTCATTCTATAACCCTTTTTAAAATATATTTTTATAGTTATAGAACTATTGATATTAATATAAAATTATGATTATTATTATTAAACAAATTTCTTTTTAATTTTTTTTCTTTAGCAGTGTCATAATATTACTTCAGGTTCTCTTTTACAATTTAAGAAATGTTTGGTATAACCATAATCACAATCAAAATAACTATGTACCTGAATTATACAGTTATCAAAGAATGCAATTATCATTTACATTAAGTAGCATTTTTATTTAAGTTTTCTTGTTAAAATTATTTATAGCAAATATAGTTTTATAATTTAATTTCTAGTGGCATAATCAGCTGAAAGTAATTTGATACAAGTACTCTTTAAAGTTACAAATTAAGTAAACCAGTGGCTTAAGGTGTTATGCAGTAAATGGCATTATGTTCTTTTATGAAGATTTAGTAAAACTATTTCAAGAGACCTTTCTTAACAACTTACACAGCCTCCTCATTAAAAGATTGTAAGGATTATAAATGTTTTCATTCACAAACAAAAACAGATTCCTTGAATCAGTGAATGAAATGATATTCTTTTTGGTACTTTCTTATACAGATACACTACTCAAAGCGGTTGAAAAAGTTACATAAAATGAAAAATATAGCAGCAAAATAAGAAAAAACCATTTCTTCATTGTTCAAAAAATTTTGCTGAATAATAAAACATGACTCGTAGAATAAATTTCTCAGAGTTTAAATTCTCAATAAAATATATGTAACATAAATTCAAAAAGCTCAGAAAATAAATTTATTTCATCAATCGTTTATATAAAAATGTTTTAAAGTACATTTTCTTCAAAGTAGTCTCCTTAGGCAGATAGATATATTTGTCAAAATCTATAAAATTGTTAGAAATATTCCTCGAAGCCATTTTGAGATAACAGCTGATTTATTACAATCACATAGTCAACATTTTTGTATCTTTCCCGTTCAGAGCATTTATCAAGAGAGAGAACAAGTAAAAACAACTAATTCCAAGTCAGAAGGGTACAGTAGATGGTCTGGAGCTTTATAATGTGCTGTGCCAGATACTCTGTAGTTTGCATGCATTAGTGTATTGGTCTACTGTCATGCAAAAGAATCCAATTTTTTGTTTCCCATTTTTTCAGGTTGCTTCTTTCTGATTGTAACCTGTAAACAACTAAGGACATTAATGTGCATTTCCATTTTTACTGTTTGCCTGTCAGGAATGAACTTGAAGTGAACAATATCCATTAAATGTAAGAAAAAACTTCCAATTAACTACTCCTTTCCCCCTATTCAAACAAAATTTATGTGACTGTCAAAAGATTATGTTGATTTCTGTTCTGACAACTAGTATTTTTCCTGTGGATTTTACAAAAAAACACCATATTTCATTTTGTGTTATGATCTTGATCAGCCATAGTGATGAAGTCTCTGCCAGCGTCATGTGAGTTTCTGTTCCATCTGCAGACAACATTCTTTGTACGTGTTAACGAACACAATGCATGCATATTTAGATCATTATGGTGACTTCCAGCTAATAATCAAAACTGTTTTTTTGTTATTTCTTTGACAGTTTTCTTCTATCATTTCACATTTTCAACATGCTCAATAGTTGCTTCATTTTCCAAGGCAGACTACAAATGTCATCTTCAACACTAAGACAACCATTACTAAAATGCTTATGTCTATTGTAAACCTTTGTTTTCTCCATTTCCAATCTTCTAAAATGTTTATTCAAGCAGAATTAATGTCTGATGATAATTTTTAAGCAAAACACAAAATTTTATATTAGTGCACTCTTCAACTGGTGACATTTTTCACTGCAATATATACATTACAAAACAAACACCTTTAGTACTCTTATGTGCAAAACAGAAAACAAGTATAGCAGCTATATTGTGATATCATGAGTGCTGGTAGCATAAAAAATTTTCACTTTTAACTGTATGAGGCATTTCTGAGATTTTTATTTCATTCACAGAATGTAACTTAATCCATTGTATATAAATTTTTTACCTGGGAGGGATACTACATTACAAATGAGCTATAAAAAATCAATATATAGGTAGCATTTACAGAGTAAACCCACGATACCTGTTTATTAGACTTTGGTACAGTAAACTTATCTTGAGACTCTCCTTCAAAAACACTAATTCTGCCAATATTCCATGTAAATGTTGGTCGAGGATTTGCTTCAATTTGCACACTTATTCTACCTTCACTGCCTTCAACAAGACCAAACCGTTCAAATTTTTCAGCTGGTTTTGGTTGATCTAGAATAACAAAAAAAAATTTAAGACCGTAATAAAAAAAAAATGCCCAAATAAAGTTTTTACTGCAAAATTAATATAAAAATAGAAATTTTGTCTCTAAGATTCTAATAATCTCATTTCTGTCTTATATCAGAGTGACAGATATCTTTTATCTGCCTGATTTTTTTTTTTTTTTTTATGAGACGATAGTATGTGGAAATAGAAAGAAGGGAAAAATGACAAGTCCTGTACTACAAAATAAATTAGTACAGAAAATTAAGAAAAATTAGTTTTTTAAACCAAATTTGATATCAGGACAACTACTAATGGATTAGGCAAAACCAGTATAGGATAGCTATTAGGTAAAATCTCATTTAGTTGGTTCTAAAATTTGTATTGCCCAATAATATCATATGGAATACAAGGAAGAATAATTTTAAAAAACTGGAATATGGAATCATGACTTAAATGTATAATGCACATACATTATCAACTTATGACAAACATCTCTTTGCAAGTCAGAATCACAAAATAACAACATACTACAACTTATCTGAAATACAGTATTTAATTCATAAATTTTCTTGTTATCTAATTGGTTCTTTTCCTTACATCCTTAAAATTATAAATACTGTTGTTGAGGTTCTGAATTCTGAATTTCAGAAGTGAACTTAAAAAAGATAAATTTAATAATTGCCTCATTATTACATACAACACTCTTTTTTATCTTTTTCTTATCATGCTGTTCCCATAACTGAAGATTAGCTGCAATTATAATGAATCATACTACATTGTGAACCACCATCATCAGAAGAGTATGTAGTCCATATTTGCTTTTTAAATAAAATAAAAAAAGAAGCAATTTCTGCATCCTGGTATCTGTCTTCCCTTTATTTTTCCTTCTAAAATGACCCTAAGTAATTCATACTAATCATCTTTATCTATATGACTAGGACAAGCAGTTTAGCAGTTTTCCTCTTTTTTGATGCAAAGTATTTATTCTTCATCTGTACCAATGAACATTAGAACCTTTTTATTAATTATATGCTCTCATCATATCTTGAGTATTCTCCTTGTTATCTAAATTTTTAAGGACTACAAGCAGTTCCTTGATCACATTCCTAAATTCTTGTTTCTGTCATAGAGCACTACAAAGTAAATGTGTCTTAATGATGCTATCATCAAGCAAAAATATAGTATTTTCAGTTCATTATATTAAGAAAAATTTACACTAGGAAACTCACATTATAGAATAACAAAGAATAATAAATATTCATGTGTTGTTATAGGAAAAGTTACTTACAGTGAATCCATATGTTGATAATATGTTACAAGTGCTGTGTTTCACTTAACTTTTTTTCATTAAACTACAAAAATTGATAAAATATAGTTCTTCATGGATGTGTAGTGCATTTCTTGAATACTGCTAGTGTTATGTTTATATGATGAAATTAGACAATCCTAGTACTTAAATTACCATACTGGATTAATGATTTGTTTTTTAGATGTTATTACAGTGTTTGAAGATCAAACTATGTAAAAAATTTACAAAGCATAAAAACACAAATAATCAGAATTTAAGCGGTTAAATTTTCAGTTGAAACCACTATACAATAAACCATACTCAAATATAAAAAATGAGAATGATCAACAATCAGTATCCACCTGACGATATTTTAGTGCTCAACTATAAGACAAAAATCATTCCATTGACAACTCTGTAGTAAAAGCACAGAACAACAAAATTATTTGTTTGTAATGTCATTTTAATATTTCAATGACCTCAACAAAGTGAAAAATCTAAAAATGGAACATACGTTCTCAACTCCATTACTTTAATATTAACTGTCACACAATAGATAAGGGTGTTGTAAGTTTTAACCATCATGTAACTCGGAGAGTAAAAACCCATAATTTGTTTCTTTTTAATAGCAAACAGTTAATTTTAAATGTTATTAATTGTTAATAAAAAATTGCTCAATAAAATCAATGAAAACCTACTTACAGTGTCTCAGGGAATAAGTATCCTCCTGAATGTGAAATAAGGATGTAATTCAAATGGATGAAACCACCTTTAATACAACAGTTTTCAAAAATTACTTAAAATAGTGTTCAGTGCAGTTACCCTTTGGCCAGGTAACTGCACGCTGCTGAAGTTTGGTACTGGGAAACTGTTCAAAGGGCTAAATGAAGATAGATAGCTAGAGATAGTTCTGAAGTAAGCCAAAGATCACATGAATACATTTTTCTTGACCATATAGATCAGAGAGAGAGCAAGGTACATCATTAGGCTCTGATTTAGTGTAACACCACTAAGGCAACAACAAACATATATTTAACTAGTAAACAAAAAAGAAAAGTGTGGGAGGGAAGAAAGATGATAAATAAAAGGAACACATGATGAGTAATTATTCTACATTTTTCATATCAACTGTCTATATTAAACCACTAGTCCCTCCTTAAATTTAGATTAATTTATATTTTTCAGGATATTTCTTATTATATTACCAATTATGTTAATTACCTGATCTGGCATTCCTAAGTAAAAATTTCAAACTACTGGATGTTCAAAAACAGCTATTTTTAATCAGACTTAACTATCTAATTATACTTGATTATTATTTATCTATCTTGTAAATGAATACTAGGTACCAGAGACAAATCCAATTATGAAATCAAGATAATTTTTTACCATCAGCAGTCATCACATCATGATTTCCAAAAAATTACCACATAAAACTATGGTTACATCAATAAAAATATGTTCAATCTAAACTAAAAATGAAAAATAATTCATTCTTGTGACATGGTTCAGGTCATCTAGAAAATAATAGATATTACAGAAAAAATATTGTAGATTGTTTGACGGTTATATTTTGAAATATACCATAACCGTAAAAAACTGGTAATTGTTGCTTCAACAATGAAATCAAACTCAAATAGGACAGCTGAAATTTTCAGAACAAACAATGAAATACAGCAGTTTAATAAAATCAAGTAAGAAATCAATTTAAAATTAGTAAAAGAAAACAACAGTAAACTAAAGATCATAAAATTAACAGATTAGGAATCTGATTATTTCATGATCAAGGGCACTAAGTATATCCTATCTGAAAAAAAGTTCAAACAACCCATTAGATTGTTCACACTCAGTCTTAAAATTATAGACAGATTATTTTAATCTGTACTTAAATTAACTTAGACATCATAAACACTACAATATTTATAGTTTTTGAATGATAATTCAACAGCAAATCAACAATCATGTACTTAAAGTACACAGCTCATGATCATATAATAACCAATTACAGTTAAAATACGTTTAATTGAAGGGAAAAAACTCTGTTACAATTCAAGAAGTCTGAGCAAGTTAAAAATGAATATCTTGAAATTATTTTGTATGATTCATTTCATATATTAAAGTACAAACCCTTAACTCAGAGTTGGGAAGACTGACTTACGATTAATCTGTACCAGCCAAAGCCAGTATATGATATTTATAACTAAAATTTTTAAGATAAAAATAACAAATGGAAATAAAGAACATCCCATTATACTATAAGTTATAGTTTGTTATAGTTATAGTTACAAACTATAACTTATAGTTTGTTACAAACCAACTTTAATTAACGGAAACAGTTTTTAGAAAACTGTAACACATTAATATTAAATTAAAATAAAATGAAAAACAAAAACATATTTTATAAACTTGCTGAAATTTAATACTTAACTAGGTGTCTTAATATGTTTATGGTGGAACAACAATCATCATCAGCATTTTCAAAATAACAAGTTAAAAATATAAAATAGAACAGTGTTTCTCTTCAGTCACATAAATTAAAATAATAAAGATAAATTTTTGTGGAGGATCCATAAAAAACACACATTAAAGTACAATCAGTATAAAATTTTAGCAACAAAAGTTCCAGAAATAACACTATAATTCTCAGTGGATAATAATTATCCTGAAAATGACTCACTCTAACTATATTCTATAGCTGAAATAAAGGGCAAGTAGAATAAACAACCAATTTAAACAAGAATTTTAAATTTTGTTAAAACTATATGATAAAAATCTGATGAGGTTAAGACAGAATACTGTAAGAAAATTAACAAAAAAAAATTTTAACAGAACATTAAAGGTAATTTTCAGTCGATTTGGACTTTCCCTGTTCTGGATTGAATAAGATCTTTTTAGATCCAGATTACTAACCATACATAGCTTTTAAATATATAAATAAATGTGTAATTAAATGGGACATGTTTGACAAAAACAGGAAAGATTTCACATCTTCTCTAACTCAGAATGACATTTATTAAACAGTTCTTACTGAAATACACACTTCACAGATAGGATTCGGCACTAGTAAACGATTTTAATATAACAGCAAAAAATTTAATGGATACATACATTTTACATTAAGGGTATGGAAGCCTACCCTCCCCACCGCATCAAGTCCAGGATGATCAGCAATACAACTGATGTTCTTATCATTATCAGATGCTTGCAATTTTCGTGTAAAATTCTGTTCTGTAGAGTAGAGACCTTTTTTAACATCCACTGGGATTATAACGGGTTCACCCAACCCATCATTTACAATGACATCTCCTGAAAAATTCAAATATAATACAGTAATATCTCTTAACAATAATACAGAACTTATATCATGATTTAATGTACTTATAAAAAAAATGAACGTGTACGAATACACAAACACAAGCGGACAACTAAAATCATTTACATTAACTACAGAAAATACATGTACAAAGAAGAAACTTCTTTAAGTGGCAGCCAGAATCAAACCGACAATATTGCCCTCAAGGAGGTCTGTTGAAGGGGCTTTACACCTTAAATGAATCAGAGAAAAGACAAAAGGTTTCAGATAGAATGAGAATATGAGAAGCAAAAACATATATATTGATTTACATTTTCCCATGTCAACTCAATAGTAGATATTATTTTGGAAAAGAGAGCTAGTACTGATCACCTTCAGTGATAAATATTAAAATTTGCAGTAAATTGTAGACGTAGTTAAAGATATTTACAAAATCAATTGTCAAATAATCAACACTGATTATTATTGATTCACATACACTGTTAATTATTTCTATATATTATGACTATTTATAAGTTGTATTAAAACAAAAGAGGATACAAATATAAATAATACTTTTTGAAATACAGAGTAAATATTACATGTATTCTTCCTTCTCTGATTCACAATTCAGATGATAACTATTCCAAACACCCGTTAGGGTATGCGGGGTCCCATTAGGGGTACGTGAAAATTATATTGGTAATGGTGGAAATACTGAGAAGTTAAAACAGTTAACTTATATAAACATTATTATAATGTATTATGTCTACAATATGTAGTTTAAAATGAACCTTATAACTAATAACTTACTGCTAAACTATGAGCGTTGGGTTGGTAAAATACAGTACATTCGTTTGTATACCGCCTGTCTAAGCGGCTACTGTACACAAAGGATTCTTTATAATTCTTTGACGGCGCGTACCGACTTTTTATTGAACACTCGCTGCTAAGGATGAAACGTTTGATAGACACCGCCTGAAAATTGTATTCTGTTCAGCCACGGCTTGAACACATAGTATAATCGCCTGATCCAGGCGAAAAGTATAATGTCATCAATCTAGCCACAGTGATTTTAATGAATGCGACCATTTGTGTTTAGTTTTTTGACACGTTAAGTAAGAAATATAAATTATAATTACGTACGTTGTAATTATATACAAAAAGGGACTCCTGTTAATGTACAGTAACTCTCTATAGATCACAAGTCTCTAGAGACAGTACTGGGTATATTTCAAAGTTAAGATTGACAATAGATAGACCTTAAGAAAAACGAGACATATTTTTAGAAGTAGGTATGGAGTTATCAAGGGAGGGGTGTACTCATAAATGAATAGCTTTATTAAGGGGTACGGGAACGAAAAAAGGTTGGGAAGCACTGATCTAGTCTAATCTAATACTTCATTATAATTTATAATGTATTGATGATCAAACAATGATTAATTTTATTAAAAAATGAGGACTTTTGCCTGCATAATAGAATTCAGGTAAAAAAAAGACATTTATAAAACAGTTTGCTTCTTAATTCATAAAAACACAATAACAATAAACAATAATCAGACCAAATAACCAAATATTACAGAGATAATTTACTGACATCATAACTATGCCCCGGGTTCGAATCCTGGTCAGGCATGGCATTTTTCACACACGCTACAACAATTCATTTATCTCATCCTCTGATTATATACCTTAATGGTGATTCCGAAGGTAAAAAAAAAATTTTTTTTTTTTTTTTTTTTTTTTTTTTACCTCCGGAACCACTGTTAGCTTATATCTTCAGAGGATGAGATGAACGAATTGTAGCGTGTGTGAAAAATGCCATGCCTGACCGGGATTCGA
>JAAAKQ030497814.1:0-13110 GCA_010016005.3 Zanna intricata | reverse complement strand
TAAATTAACTTTTTTTTTATTAACTTTGTTTTGAATTTGATTTCAGAAGACGACTTGAGTTTAAAAATAGCTACAGATTAATGGTAGAAAACAACTATCAGCTAGTTAGTTTTTCTCTAGAAAAAAAAACTGGCTAATCAAGACAAGGAGTACAGAATGTAATTAGTTGAAAAATACAAATAAAATGGGGAATATGCTAATAGAAAAATGGATAAAAGAAGTAAAAATTATGAAAAAACAGAAACGGCAGAGGTTGATAACATAACAAGAACAATCTATTTGTTAAACAAAAATTGCTGTTTTTAGAGCTAAGGAAAAGACCACTGAAACGAGTGGAGTATTTTATTAAGGGATCAGACGCCTGCTTATTAGGACTGTTGAGAAAAAAATCACAGGAGAAAAGCAGATTAAATTCTGAGAAGGAAATATTTATTAATATTAGCTTTTTAGATAATATTTCAAGGTGAGAAGAAGATAGGACAGAAAACATTGAAAAGAGGTAGAGAAAGAAAAGAAAATTGTGAGAAAATCCAAGGATCAATAAAAAAATATGAAAACAAATATAAACTCAGAGTTAATTAAAGATCGTTACAAATACTATGAAACTATGCTGCGTACGCAGGATTTTGTGAAGGGGGTGGGTCATTATTAAAATTGTTTACAACTGACATCGGTATTTTAAATTTTGTGTGATATTTTATTATTATTACCATATCATGTTACGATAAATTTATTTTACAATGTTCGAATATAACACACTCATAAATACCCTAATAAAATCTTCTGTAACGTATTTTTTTCACTGTTTTAGCCTACAATTTTTTTTAACAACTTTTAACATCTGTTTCATTTTGTATAATAAAAATGGTTATGCCTGAGTCACATGCCATTATTACACTTAGGTTACACAGTAATCATATATTTAGTCAAGGGTTATTTGTATACGGTAGGTGATAGTTGAAGGAATTTTAATAAAGAATTGAATGCAGATGTCTCAAAGTTCAAACACCAGTACTATACTATAGTGTATTATTGTTTTGAAAAAGGTTGTTTAAAAGAGTACTGGTAGTTAAATTAATATAATGTACACAGCCTGCGGTATATTATGTTACTACATTCGGAAATTTCAGTATTCGCAATAGAATGTCCAAATTACGTTTCTTTTTCATTGGTTGATTTAACACATATTCTGCAGTTGGAATGTATATTATGGAGTACTAATCCAATCAAACAGCCGGCCTCCGTAGCGCGAGTGGTAGCGTCTCGGCCTTTCATCCGGAGGTCCTGGGTTCAAATCTCGGTCAGGCATGGCATTTTCACACACACGCTACAAATCATTCATCTCATCCTCTGAAGATATACCTAACGGTAATTATGGAAGTAAAATAAAAAATAAAATAGAAAATCCATTCAAACAGTAGAAATATGTTTTTAGACGGCGTAATATTGAGAAACATCGTTCATTTTGTACATGTGGATACTGGGAGTGCAGCTAGTATTTCCAACAAAGTGAATATATTTGGCATTATGTTGGGATTGCACGTAGCTAACCCATCTACGGCCGTTTTCGGTTGGTCTCCCTTGTCAAGACGTGCAATTTTTCTAAACCATAATTTTAATTCATTATACAGGTCTTCCTGACAACCGCTTCTTATGTCACTGGCGTAGAATTCTGTGAGCGAATTTAAAGCAGAAACTAGAGACGGCAGGGATATAAGGTCTGGGTTAGTAGTAAAAAGGCTGAAATCTATTCAATATTTCCTTGTGTTTCAAGAAATGCGATTCTAGATGGGACATGAAGGTATCCAGAAATGGAATAAAAATAGAGGTCTGGAAGTAAAGTTCTGGCGTCACTGACGATAAGTACAAATTTAGACAATTTTTTGCTCGCGCTGCCATGCGAGGGATTTGAATGAAGGATCCCAACCTATTCAAGTCTTTAGAAGCACAAATGAAAATTTTAGAAATTCTTCATCATTTTTGAGTATACATTTCATTTCAATGTTAATATCTTCAGCAAGGTTTAATGCTTCTACGAAATCAATAGTTCTATTCCTCAAGAATTTATACAATGGGAGTCTTAAAGAAAACAGTCTTAAACAAAATAGCGCTATCACAAATTGACTGTCAAAGGATATAAAAGTGGATTTGCTTGTGAGGACGAGTCTTTGTCATTCCATTCTATGTTTTTAAGTGTTGTTATAACAGGGTCATACAATTCCACGACCGCGGCCACGGAATTATATCTTTCTTACCAACGTGTAGTACAGTATCAGCCTTACTTCGAAAGCGAAAAAGTGCCCTGAAATTGCCATCGTTTTCTTGTGGTTCTTGGTCGACCTCGACCTCTGTTCGTCCCAAATCCCTGTGACCTCGCAGAGCGATATATTGTTTCCAGCAAAAAAAAATTATCTCAATACTATGAATAAGTTTTTTTCTATTTTCCAGTTTATTTTGAGTTGTTTCAGCATCTATTAGCACATCTATAGACATTTTCTTCCCATAGGAAATTTCGGTCAAAGTACCGGCTACTTTCTTCGTGATAAAAACATTTCTCATGTTCTGAAATCGCTCGACGATATCCTTCAGTTGTTAACTTTCTCATTAAAAAATTGACCTAATGGTTACTTGCCAGATCAAACACTATTTCCTGGAATAAAAAGTGCACAAAATTTAAAAAACTTCCTCTCTTATATTCGGAATATGCAAGCTACTAAAGCCATTTAAACTGAAATCGCAGATTTCTCTTCCCTTTTGTTGGAAAAACAAACCCTGGATTTGGTTCCCAGCTATTAATATAATATCATAAGCATGTGGTTCATTGGAATTTGAAAATGTTGAAGCTTCCGGAACCAGAACAGTACAAGTTCAGGTTCAAACTCACTAACCCCCTTCGCATACGCCTGAAAAAGAAGAGCCTAATTCTTCGGCATAATTATGAGAATGAATTATAACAGACTCACAAAATAAATCTTCTGCCAGAATTACAACAAAAATAACGGAAGTCAACGGATCTCAATGGATAAAAAAATAATGAGTAAAAGGAATGCAAATTCCGAAGAGATAGTACAAAATAGAAAAACATTTAGAAAACTGGTACAACATTTCATAGGTTTTCAAGACAGACAGAAAAAGTAACTACGAACGTCTGGTCAGAAGTGAGAAGGCAAAAACAAAACTAAAGAATAAAGAAATATTGGAAAGCTAGGAAAGAAACACGCCTAGACGAAACAGAAATGAAGGCACAATGTTGCTTTAAGTAGTTCATAGTCAGCCAAAATCGGATCAAATTTTCATTTTGAAAATTACATCAATTACTTATATTATAATTAAAATAATTAGTATATTATCAGTGCTCAGTTAAATGTTAATAACGGAAAAATTGATTATATTATTATCTACGTATTTCTAAAATATCAAGGTCATATAATCAATGCACGATTTTAACTCCTTATTTATGCTCATCCCTTTTTTTTTTTACCTCGTAACTACATACCATGTACTTTTAATCCATCAAACCCAGTAATTATCATCAGTTTCATCAGTCAATATTTTTCTATTATATAAATTTAATACATTATTGTTTTAAATGATATTAACATTTCATAAATAACACATACAGACATATAAGTACTATAGATTGTAATTTATACGTGTATTTATAGAGAAATACTATGTATGAATGATTATACATAATACTTATTCATTAATGTATTTAAAATTATTAGATGGGAAAGTTTGAAAATTATTTTTGACTAAATATCAATTTATTTATACCTAGCAGAAGAGAGTAGTTATAATTAAATTTGTGCGTAACTTGACCGATTTGTTTCTACTTGTACTTTCTCTTACTCTGTATATATATCGATCATAAGAAAAAACTAAATATATTTATAGAATAGTGTTCAATATCGCATACATTTAATGTTAGAAAAATTGAAATTATGAATATACATACACATTTATTTGGACAATTTGAGCTAGGTCCTTCAACTGATGAATATGATTACTTAAAAATAAAAGTTAGTATTTTTTTAACCCGTTAATATTTTGATATACATATAAAAAGTTAAGAAAAAATGTTAAGACATGCAAAGAGTGCATACCAAATTACGATTTGTAGAAAATATTCATAAATATGATAAGCAGCGACAAAATAGTCGATGATGATTGGAGCGCAGGAGTAGCTAGAGCTAGCTATTTATTACAGAGCTGAAAACATCAGCCACGTTTTGATATTATTGGTATTAATCTGACTTTTTCAAATAATAACACCCCCCAAAAGAAAAAATGTTCCTTGTGGGGTCTCGTTAGATGCAGAACGTTGCGTACAATACAATACTTTCCAGTTAAGAAAGAATTTAATTTAATAAAGAAATTAATAAAGAATTTTTCCAGTTCAGTCCAACGTAATAAGGAAATCACCGTGAGAAGCCATGGAGGCTGCCTCTGAGCCGATGGCAACGAGGCAAGAGAGTATCGACAAAGCGTCTCTACCTCTGGTACAGCTCTGACGGATACACAGACTACGTGACTCCCACCCTAAGAAGCTATTCAAGAACACGCATGTAGACATACCGGACAGAAACACGGGAACGTGCACATTGGCAATGATTTATCTACATGAATTAAAGGATGGCAAGGTTCTCCAAACATTAGCTGCCTGATACCACCAGACCCGACTACTAGGCAAGACTTGCAGCAAAGCTGGCGGGTTGTCCTCCGATCGCCAACAAATTTCATTTTACTTATATGACACAGATGAACTGACTTGGACCAACTATTGGCAGATGCTTTTGTGAAAATAAGACACATATCCATCACAATAGTGGTGGATCCATTGGTGCGCTCCAGATTGAGATGTACGATCCAGACACGACCACATTTGTACTAAAGTTACTAGAGTACGAGGGCAGGAGGACTGGACGCCTGGACCATATCCTCGCGCTGGTGGGCAGATTCCCTGCTGCCTGGAATTCTGCTGAGCCCGTGATAGAGACCCACCGGACGGAAACTATTCTTGTTAAATCTGAGTCTACTTACGCCGATTTCCTTAAAACGGTCCGCTGAGAGGAGTTCTTACTAAAATAAAAACTGTTGTTCTCCGGGTCAGAGATCCAGAGAGAGACATGGAGGCTCAAGAGATTATGCAGGAACTTGCTCTGGCGGCACCCTGGCGGATGATGACCCCTACGGGGGTTGGGATGTCGGCTTCCACCCACGTGCGCCGCCTTTATAACGCAAAGAGCAGAGTACGTATTTCCATGGTGTGCTGTGAAAGCACACCATGGCGCTGCGGTAATACCGCTGCCAAGATACTGGGCATACAGCGAGGAGCTGCTTGCTTTAACTGGGGTGGGAAGGGACACTGCGTTGCGGATTGCACGAGGTACCTACTAAATGTTTGTCCTGCAACGTAGTGGGGACCTCACCGGTGATGCTTCATGCCCCAAGGGGCAGGGAAGGAGAACACTAAAGAGAACCGGAGAAGGATCGAATAACCCAAGACCCAGTAATGAAGATAATTCAAGTGAATATTAATCACTCTCCCCTGGCCTGCAACATGCTGACCAAATATGTCTCAGAGATGGGAAATGATTGTTTCCGAGCCGTACCCTTTCTGTGCCCGTGAGAGGTGGATTGTATCAGAGGACGGTGGTGCAGGTTTCTGGCCTTGCACTTCGCTACTGGTGCGGGACGCCTATACAGGCGTCGGTTGCGGCAACTACATCCAGAGATCTTACTGGCCATCGATCTGCCTTCCTTGTGAGGGACTTTAACGCCTGGTCCACTAACATGTGGGGATCAGCTCGAAAGGAAATCAGGGGAAGACTTTTGGCGGATGTTGTGGCGGAGCATGATCTTTGTTTGAAATCCAAAGGCGGCCTTTCCTTTAGAAGGGAAGACACCGGGTCAGTGGTTGATGTTACGTTCGCCACCCTGGATCTGGTCGCCGGCAGGGTACACGGCTGGTACGTGTGGGAGGGTTACAACAATCATTAGGCTATCATCATGACGCTCGCAGGCGGTGAGCTTTTTTTTCCTTTTCTGTTTAGCCTCCGGAATTACCGTAAGATATTATTTTAGAGGATGAATGAGGTTGATGTGTATGAATGTGAATGAAGTGTAGGCTTGTACAGTCTCAGATCGACCACTTCTGAGAAGTGTGGTTAATTGAAACCCAACCACCAAAGAACACCGGTATCCACGATCTAGTATTCAAATCCGTATACAAGTAACTAGCTTTACAAGGATTTGAATCTTAGAACTCTCGACTTCGAATCAGCTGATTTGCGATGTCGCGTTAACCACTAGACCAGCCCGGTGGGCTGCCGGCGATGAGGCTGGAGATTTTGAACGGATTGTAATGAGAAGCTGAGGCACCAAGGGACTGAACCCGTAAGAGCTCATTAGAACGTCGGAACTAAGGTACATAGGAGATATTATCACTTCGGAGGGTGAGGGCAATTCACCTACTTGGTGAATTGCCATAGTACGCCTGTGACAAACTTCTGTCTAAAAGTCATGGAGGGAAGGCTCATCCATCTATACTGGTGGACATCAGGTATTGATGGATGAGGAAGGATGACATCAGTATAGAAGGCTCGCGTCACAGGTTC
Organism: Zanna intricata; assembly: GCA_010016005.3. Lineage (NCBI taxonomy): Eukaryota > Metazoa > Arthropoda > Insecta > Hemiptera > Fulgoridae > Zanna > Zanna intricata. The sequence continues at coordinate 6,490 of JAAAKQ030497814.1, read as the reverse complement.
ATTATTTCTCTATCAGAGAATAATATATCGATCGATATAAAGGATGTAGCAGGCAATTATGGACCCTCATACGCGCGTAAAGGATGTGCTGGCGGCGGCTTGTTGCTGAGATGGATGATTCGTGGGGGGGCCATATAGACTCTTGTTCAGGAGAGTCACGAAACACAGAGCACCCATCACTTGTAACGGCAATGAGTTCAGGCGAATTATAGATGGCCTCTTCCCCCTCGGGGACGTATCCCCGCCTAATGACTGCGGCTTTGTGAAGCTTCCTCTTCCTTTTACAAGAAACAAGATTATAAACGCTGCGATGTGTATTCCAGCTGAAAAGGCACCTGGGCTTGATCTTATTCCGAACCTCGTTGTGACAGTGGTGGCACGGGCTAGTCCAGAGACATTGATAGAGGTCTAAAACTCCTCCTCAAAGAGGAGGTATTCCCTGAGATCTGGCATAGGCAGCCGCTATTGCTTATCCCTAATCCGGCGAAAGATCTTAATTTTCCATCTACATTTCGACCCACTTGCAATAATAGACGCACTTGCAAAGTTGCTCGAGAAGATGATTCAGGCAAGACTAACCACTGCAGTGGAGGAGGCGTTCGGTTTATCTGTCAATCAACATGGTTTCCGGTGAGGGAGATCCACCCTGGACGCTACTTCCTTCTGCTGTCCGCACAATGGCTGACTGCATTGAATGGGATAACACGAATCGGGCGACCAGAAATCTCTGTGAGTTAGTTACAGTCGTCGTTGAAAACGCGTTCAACAATAATCAAACACTTCGCTATAATTCAGGAGCTCACTGTGCGTAATATTCCGGGGTCTCTCATCAGGATTGTGTCCTTGAACCTCGCAAATCGACGACTTTTTTGTCAGGCGGAGTGCTGCAAGATGGAGCCGCCCGCTCTACCTTTGTGAACAAAGAGAGTAACGCAGGGGTCAGTCCTTGAGTCGATCCTATGGAATGTAGCTTATGATGCGATTTTTCGTCTGAAGTTTCCCCCGAAAGTCAACATCGTCGGCTACGCTGATGATTTCATCCTGGTTATGGAGGCGACCACAAAACAACAGGCCAGAGACACGATTTCAGACGCTTACGATATTACCCGTGTATGGATGGACAGCGTTGGGCCACGGATGGCATCACAAAAGACTGAGACCGTGATTATTACGGCAGCTAAGAAGAAGGCTGCATTGACACTGATCTTGAAAGGTCACAGAATTGCCTCCAGGCCTGCGGTAAAGTATCTGGGCGTACGGTTAGATGCCCGGTTGCGTTTTGGGTTTCATACTATTGAGGACAGCGAAAAGGCAGATAGGGCGCTCAGACTGGTAGCTGGTGTGCTGCCTAATCGAAACGGACCAAGACTCCAGAGAAGGAGACTATTTGTTCGCGTGAGCCTCTCCACATTGCTTTATGGGGTGGAGATGTGGAAGCGGTCACGAAATATGCTAATTACAGGATTGTTCTGGATAGTCTGCACAGGAGATGTTGCCTCCAGTGGGGTCTGAATTCTCGACCAGCCGGTTCTGGCTGGTCTTCCCTCGATCGATCTAACTATTGAACACAGATGCAGTCGATATGGACCATTAATAAATTATCACTAGTTAGACCTAAACCTAATCCTGAACATGAATATTCACTGATGACGTAGCTAGTTAACAACGTTATGAGTATTAGAAACAGTTTCTAATACTCATAACGATGAGATCGATTGCTACTCATAGCTCGATTGATCTAGTCTGAGATATCCTGAGATATCGTTGTAACACTTAAAAATACTCAACCAAAATTGAAGAAAATTTTTAATAAATAAGAATGATAAGTATAATGTGATTATAACTTTATCTACTAATAACAAATGTTGTCTTTCATATCCAATTCACAGTTATAATGCCCTTACTAGAATCTACGTATTAGATATATGAAACGGGCAGCGTGAGTCGTAGGAAATATTTTGGTTTAAAAATTATAAATTCCTTAATTAGTCGTACGTACCTTGTACATAATACATTACAAGATATCAATTGCACATTTTTTTATAGTTTTTTTTACGAAAATCATGAGGGTAGATGAGATGTAAATTACTTTTTTAAGCCGTAACAACTATCGCTTTTTAAATATTTACAATTTTATTATTTTTTTTATGAGATATGGTTTTCAGTGTAACATTTCTGGCAGACATAACATCATTTACTTTATGATTTGGACTTGTAATGCATGAGAAAATAAAATCGCCAAAAGAAGACAAAAAGTAAGTAATTAGAAACATTTATTTATATTTAATAACAGATGGTCATAGAATAACAATTGATGACACAGAAAGAAAATTGCACGAAGTGCAAACGTTAATAAAACGGATATATACCAACAAACATCGTGTATACATAAAAGAAATCAAAAAGAAAAAAAATTGAAATCATAAAAGAGAATACATGATTATAATTTTCATGTTTGTCTGAAATCTATGAACTTCAGTGAGAAAGTGGTTAAGTATAAAATATATATACATACATAATTAAAAATTACCTCCTATATGATGCAAGCGATAGCATGCTTATCTGCTGCATCGAAAGTACCCGGTTTAATTTCCTGTTACGATCTGGAAAATGTGTAACAAGCAATTCCAACTTAGTTCTTAATGAATGATACAAAATAAAAAAATAAATAAGTCTAAAAGATTACGATAAATAATAAAATTATAAAAAGTATTTGAAACAAAAAAATAATTAAAATCAGTCATTTTTGTATTGTAAAAAATTATAAAAATATTTCTACTTATAACATTAATACTTTAGGTAGGAATTTTTATCAGATGGATTAAGCTATGATCGTACTAAATGGTGAATGGAAAAACTGAGTTACAAAAACTGAGTGTCCGAAAGTCTCAATTGTATACTTTTACTTTATGGTAAATGTGGTTCTACTATAACAAAAAACACTAATTTTGATTTATTGTATGGTCAGGCTATATCTAAACCTTTCGATAATTATCGAAAACATTTGTATGTTAATAAGGGAATTATTTATACTCTGCTACAGACGGAGATTAAATGATACATTTATTGATGCAGCTGCTTCCGAGTAAAATAATGTAAACTTCACAACAGACCAATTATACTCAATTTTTCTTTGCTTTCACTGAAGATAACCATAAGACCTAAAGCGATTATTTCGTTTTTGTTAGACAAATTCGTAATTATCTGAAACGATAAAGAAACACGTTACATCTGTATCGACTTCTTAAATGGAAATTCATGAATATATCTGGAAAACCTCTGTATCATTCAGTTAAGATATTTAGTTAAGAAAAGATTTTCTTTACAAAACCGTATTCTAATAAGTGCATTTAAGTGCTTTCCATGTTTTTTCTTCTTTTTTTATTCATGAGTTGCGAAGAAATACCATTTACGTATCCCGGGATACCCCGTGATTGAGTGTGGAGCTTGTAACAAGTTCCGCAAGATGTTATTGAAGTGCGTATGCGTGCCTACGCCATACCGACTAAACCTCTTCTCACTGCTTCTCCCCTCTCGGGGCCAGACCCGTCAATTGAACATTACTCACCCCCGGGAGAGTTTAGCTCACTGAATAGGATGGTATTTATAATTCTATCGGGATTTCCGAGGTTATCGCACACTCCTGGCGCTGCACTTCCACCTCACACAATGACACAATATGTTCCGGCGTTTCCCGGTCACCGCAGTACACGAAATTAGGGTCTGCAGCTCTCCTCCTTTTATGTAGATAAGTCCTGAAGACCCCACGGCTGGTCAGGAATTGGGAGAGCCAAAAGGATCGAGCCCTGAGGAACCCTGCACAAAGAACTAAAAAAATCTCGCCTCCCGGCAAATCGTAGACCAGGTTCTTCCGTCTAAATAACTCCCGATAAATCTACGGAGATATTCGCTGATATTCCGCTCCCTCACCACACGGAAAATAGCATCCCGGCTGAGAGAGTTGAAAGCGTTACTAGTATCCAGGAGAATTACTACTGGAATTATCTTGAAACTCGATGTTCCCGCTACTGCCTCCTCCACTGTCCCATCACCTTCCATCCATAATTGCCCTTCCGTGTTAAAACCCGAACTGCATATCGTGCAGCTCGCCCTTAGCTTGTATCTCTGCTTGACTCCTGGTTGCCACCAATCTCTCTAGTAGTTGTAGGTATTGTTTACGAAATATATCGCCGTAAAGACCGCCTGCTGGCCCACTGGTCCCTACTTCCTATTAAGGAGTCTGCTTCAATGTTTCTGGGATAGATCCTTCACTTATAATATCGTTAAGGATTCTCAGGACCTCAGCCGGAGCTTTCTCAACCAGGATTCTTGTGATATCTACGGGCATCTCCTCAAGTCCTGGATTCTTATTCAGGGGCATCCTCCTACCAGCACTAATCAATTCTTCCATCCGGAATGGGTGGATCTCGTCTACCTGAATCTCCTCCCGTGGGTGAACTTCACGCATCGGGAAGAGCCTCTCCACACTTCCTCTCACTTGCTGCTCTGTTAAAATATGCAACGCCCTACCTAATTTCCTGGTCATCATCTTGTAGCCTCGTCCCAAGGCTTATCATCAACCTCGTTCCAAAGGTAATTCTAACACTGCTTTTTCTCCACCTTAATGGCACTTTTCAGGACCGTCCTGGCTTCAGAATACTCATGGTAGGTGTACTCGATCCGACTGGGGTTTCCTGTTCGACTTGCTCTTTGATATGGCCGTCTTTTAGCAAGCTCCCGTGTGTAACACAGCGAGCTTCGTGTTCCACCAGTAGCCATGCTAATATTTATCTATATTACAGTAATATTCCTTCTAATACATACTCAACCTAGCATATGTTTAATCGTTCAAGAAATATACTGTTTTTCGTAACCCGAATTCCATTTCCTTTCGGAAGATGAATTGATGTATGTAAAACCACCAAACGCAGAATACATTAAGTCAATAAATTCGCTTACAACCAGTACAGTGTGACATTACACGAGTGCACTGATGTCGGAACACTCTTCCAGTACTACTTTTTGGGAGAAATAAAAATTTTCCTTCACAAAAAGTTTGATTCAACTAAAGTCTAATCTATGTTTTATTTTAACATTATGTATGTATTATTGTCATATTCCTTTATGAAAAAAATCATCGTCTGATTCCATGACTCAGCCATTGCCTTTTATTTTTATTGAATGTTATTAATAAATTATGAATTGACAAGAGATGTGAAACAAATTATAAAAATCAGACAGCATGAAAATGTGCTTGCTTGTGGATATCCGTAGACAAAATAAGTCTCTAAAAAAATTTAATTTAATTAAAAATGTAAGATTTTCTTCTTATCAATCTAAAAATCAAAATAAATGCGCTTTTTTCATAACAATGTCATGTAGCCAACCGCCTGTGGCTCTGGACCATATTCTTAAAGTCTCTGTTATAATGCAAAATCAATGGTTCAGGTACTAGAAAATTAGCGAGTGCACACATGGGCATTTATCGAAAAAAAGCTGGTCTGATCCATTTCTCTACATCATTACCTTGAGAATGATGTACTTCTATTTTGCTGTTTGAAATCATAATAGGCATGTTATCTACGTTATTTAGAGTAGAAATGTGCTGTAATAAACGTTCTTTTAACCAAAGCCTTGAACTAATCCCAAACTGTTTCAAAAACACGAATAAAGTAAAATTCCAAAAATAATTTAAAATCGTCTAAAAACATTTGTATAATAATAAATATGTACTAATTATGTGAATGTTTATTTATGCAGTTTAATTAATTTATTACTAATATTAAATTTATCCATTTATATATTTATTATGTTGTTCTTAAAATAATAAACAGGAAAAAACTTTATCGCTATGAATCAATATATTATTCTGATTTTATCAGAATAAGATTTTAACACATGACGTAATTTATAAATTCAGATGCGTTAATATTAATAATATTACTTTTATATACGTTTTCAACATTCAAATATTAAGAAGTTTACTGAACTCTAAAATAATGCAAACTTAGGTTTTCGATTCATGTCCTCAGTTTTCAAACACTAATATAATCTATAAGCGTCTAAAGTTTAAAAAAAAATTAAAGAAGAGTCTCGTAATGAAAAAGGAATGGTTTAACCACGATCAAATACAGTAAAACTGACGTGTAACGTAACGCTCATTATTTAATAACTAATTATCCCACCTGCTACTATAGTATACTGTTTACTATACTAAACAACTGCTACTATAATAATCTTATTTTTCCCTTATTTTATTTGCTATTAACAAATGCAGCTTTGATTTTTAACTAAATTTGTCTTCATTAAAGTTAAGGAAAATATTCTTTTTCGGTTACTTTTTATTCTAAAAAGACTTAGAGCCTCGGCCACACAGGCGGCGGTCTGTCGCGGCGGGAAGTGATATCCGACCTAGGCGGTCTTGTTGTATGATGAAGTTTTGCATTAGTTCTGTCACACAGAACGCGGTCTACCGAATTCGGTCAACCTC
>JAAAKQ030497813.1:19713-41044 GCA_010016005.3 Zanna intricata | reverse complement strand
TTGAAATACTTATAAATATCAGTACTATAATACCAATATTGAATACTAGTATAGTACTATACTAATGCTAAATACTATTATTATTAACATTACTATTACTACCTACTACTATACTTAATACTAATACTATAATACTTATAAATACCAGCCTTGAAATACTTACAATAATGTTCATAATCATTTAACATCACCGAAAATAGTTGGTAACTTTTTTTTACGATATGAATAAATTGAAAATAAATCTAATATTCACAATCAGTGTCATATTCATTTCAAAATGAATGTATCTAAAGTGGGATTTTCAATAATGTTGAAATGAAAGTTTGCTGAATTGTCAGCATCAACTTAAAAAGAATAAATTTTTAATTTATTAATAATTATGCATAAATTTCATTATTTGCAAAACACTACTTAATCGAAAAATAAAAAACCCAATATTGAATTAATATTAATTTTAAAATGTAAATATACTTTAATTGCTGCCTGTAAATAATTATTGGTAATTTTCTTTAAATATAGTTAAATGTAAATATATATATATATATATATATGTATATACTTCTTTTCTAACCAGAGATTTGAAATTTTTTAAAGCGTATAAAAAAGTGTATGCATGTGGAAAGACAAAGAATGAAAATACTTCTTCTAAACTTGCGTTAATTAACTAAGTAGTTAATTAATTAATCACTCTTAGATAAGAATAAGTAGCTTTAAATTTTTTTATTCATAAAAACTTTTGAGAAGAAAGGCAAAGGGTGAAAAAAGCAGCTTTTTTTTCTAAAGATAGATTTACTGTGAATCAACCAGACGGCTTATTTCAAGTTTGATTAAGGAATCAAAGATGCAGCATTATAATACGTATATCAAAATTAAGTAAATTTTACTTTGTTTGTATAGATTTTTTTTTGCGATCATGTTTTCAGCAGAAAAAATGGAACTTTCTATTTTTTATTCTCTTAAACTAGTAATAATGCTTACATATTTTTAGCTAGTAATAATACTAAATTATTCAAAAGACGTTTTCCCATATTTATTTATTTCTTTAATAACATGTGAAAATATTTATTTATTTAATTATGTGAAAATACATATAATCAAGTAAAAAAAAAACTTCAAAATCTGTTAAAACCTAGAATCATTATGTGATAATAAAATAATAATTAAATAACTTCATATTAATAAACGTATAAAGCCTATTTCACGAGATTATGCTGAAAACAGAAGACGAAATTTAGTTACGTTGTTTAATGCCGGGTGTACAAAAAATCCCATCGGTCTAGATGTTAACGCGACATCGCAAATCAGCTGATTTCGAAGTTGAGAGTTCTAAAATTCAAATCCTAGTAAAGGTAGTTATTTTTATATAGATTTGAATACACGGTAGATTTGAATACACGGGTTTTATATAGATTTGATACCGGTGTTCTTTGGTGGTTGGGTTTCAATTAACCACATTTCTCAGGAGTGGTCGACCTGATATTTTACAAGACTACACTTCATTAACATTCATACATATCATGTTAAGATCTGAATTTATGATCTGAATCATATGAATATTATGATCTGAATATCATTTTATGATGGAAATTTAGCCTACGGAACTACCGTACCGAAAAGGGTGTACAAAAAAAGAATATGGGGGTTTTAACTTTTTATAAAAAGGTGTATAGTGTTGATTTAAAAGAATAAAATAAACAGTTTTAGTAACGGGCTCAGACTTAGATAGATTCCTTTTCTTTTCACTTAACAGTGTTATTAGAAAAATTTGGTTCTGAGCAGGAAGCCTTGTGTGTATTGTAGTTGCAGTTCATTGTAATTTCCGTAGAAATTTTAATATGATCCTTTACGTGTCACTAACAATCTTTGTTAATATCATAATTAGTTTGTAACGACTGGATGGCATTGTAAAGGGAAAAGCACGGCATCGAGGATGTCTAAAGAAAATATTGTACGAGTCAGACAGTCTTTCATGCGTATTCCTAAAAGGTTTGATAGGTCAGCTGGCCGCATACTAGCAGTACTGTTTATTAAAATGATGAATATTTTAAGGAAACGCTTACAGATGTGTCCAAACTTTTTACAGCTGTTACAGGTTTAGAAGCCTACTGGCTAGGCTGTGCGTACCGACATTGCAATCAAAATGATGCAAAGTGAAGATGATGACTTTTTTTATGGTTTTTGTGGTTAGTGATAAGTTAATCTTGTTGTCAAAGTTATCACTCTTAATCTACATATATGTAGATATCATATTGTAGATCATATCATATTATATCTGTAGATCATATTGGAGTGAGAAAATTTGCATGAATTCTTACAATGGAAGAAGGAAAAAAATTAAAATGGATAAATAAAAAGCCCAAAAAAAAAATTTTTTTTTTGACCAGAAAATTATATCTGCTAATATGATAGTACGCCTCCTCATTGGCATAACTCTGTGTGGGATCGGTTGAATGATGGTTTTCCCAATAGCTGGGTCGTTCCGATATAGCCCCGTTCCCGAAGTTCGTTTGCGATAGCCTCCAAGATCGCCCAGGACCCACGCACTGGTCTAGCAGTTAACTTGTAATCGCAAATAAGCTGAATTCGAACTCGATAGGTCTAAGGTTCAAATCCTAGTAAAGGTAGTTAGTTACCTTTACACGGATTTGAATACTAAATCATGGATACTGGTGTTCTTTGGTGGTTGGGTTTCAATTAACTACACTTCTCATGAGTGGTCGACCTGAGACTGTACAAGAATACAATTCATTCACATTCATACATATCATACTCATTCATTCTATGAATCATCCTATGAACCACCTTACGGTGGTTACAGAAACTAAATTTAAAAAAAATAAAGAATTCACCTAATCTGAATCCATGCTCTTTTCCCTTTAAGGTTTTATAAAGGAAATTGTGTGTGTGTGCCTTCGCTACCTACTAATATACCCGATTTTGAAGCAAAGAATTGAAGTACTTGTTGCTTCCATTATTCCAGATATGCTGATTGATGTATGGGGCGAATTCTCTTGTATGTTTGATATGAACCGCCAGACGAAAAGTGTTTACATTAAACACTTAGGGAAAAACTGAAAGAGATACTTTTCCATGTTGTTCGTGATCCATTACTGCATGTAAAGTTAATACATATTAAATAGGTATAAAACCCTGTTATTCTTTCCATATACTCAGTTCTTGGCGGCGTCAATCTCAATAACAGTTTATTTATGGTATACAACTTATTTTGTTGCTATATAATATTACAACATTCTAAATTTGATGTCATAAAGATAATAAAATAGAAACATGATCATTTATTTGATTTATGAAATAACATATTGAATGAATAATTCATATATATATGTGTGTGTATATAAAGTAAAAAAAAAAAGTTTTTTTTTTTTACTTTTGCTTTTTAAAAAGAATATTTTATCCGATAAATACTTATGCTTACATAAACACAGAAGAAAGGAGATTTGCTTTACGGTTTTTTTTTTGTGAAACAACAAAAACAAGAATTAAATGAAAAGTATGCATAATTTGTAAATAATTTGTTTTATGATTTATAGGAAATAACGTTGTATAGAAAAAATATTAAATCGTAAAGTAAAAATAATAATATAATACATACATAATTACAAAACATGGTTAGTGACTTGTTTAATTATATATTTTGATTTCTAATCTTTGTTGTAATTTATTACTTTTTCTTTTTTTTTTTTTTTTTAGATACAGTTATATTTTTTTTTCTACAAATAGCTATTTTCTGTTTCAATATCAAGGTAGCTGATGCATTGCAATTTTATAACTTCATAATTCTACTTATTCGTCTCTCGTTCCATCCGATGCATTTCATGAACATTCATCTACTTTCTGATTGTTATATTATTTCCCTGTGAAACACATATTATTAAGACATTGCTTCTTCAGTAAATGATTTTTTGTAAAATAATTAAATGAGGTACGAATTTTTTATTTATTTATCAATAAAATAATTAAAAAAACTACGTGAGAAAAATTAGGTCTAAATAAAATAGAATATATTATTTTTAATTTTTATGTGGGAGTATAAATAAAATAAAAGATAAGCAGATAGAGATGGGTTAAGAATCAATGACTGATAAATGAAAGAGGTTTTGCTGAATTCCAATACCTTCATTTTTACTACGCATGTTCTGTAAAAGTAACATCATCATTACCAATAGAAATAATTTCTACTTCAGCGGTATTAAAGTATCTTTAGTCTTCACTTTATAATACTAAAAATCAAACCAAAATATTTGGTAGGCGATACGTATAACGAAACGATTTTATGTATCAAAAATATCGTAGCCGTAATGTTTGTAGATGACTTCCTTAAATCATAAGACATTCTAAAAAAAGACGTAATTATTATCAACAAGAAGAAAAATCCCCCTTGCTAGACTTACTTAGGAAAGCGATGAGTGAAACGGCTTTTAGCGGTTTTCTTCATTGATCTACATGTATTGTTCGTATAAATATGAGAAGCCCAACAAAATGCAGATGTTATTTAGTTCTCTAAACGATACCTTCACTTTATTCACCGTAACACTGATCGTACATTGAACTCTTAGAAAAACACCATTACGTATTTTGCAGTTCCTATCTGTATCTTAGGTGGGTTATATGCATCAAAGTCATATAAATAGTTTGGACAGTAGCAGCAGATTAATGTATCACTTTCTGTTATGAAGTAATCCCATATATGCACTGTAATAAAATAACAGTCACAAATTAATCACTCAATAACACAAGTAACCATGCAAAAATTTACATACTACTCACTCACGCTACTGATTATTACTTTATCTAGCCATTCTTTTTTATAATTTCACCAGTTAATTTAAATAAAGAGAGGAGTATTTTTTAATGACTAAATCTATATTAAATTGGTATTTCGATTGTCTTTATAAACGTGTGTTGGATGATGCAAACGAAGATACCACAAACTGTTAAGCTTTCGTGTGGTACTTACACTAATGGAGTCTAATTGCATTCTCGCTTGTCTTTGTCTTAATTATATAGACCGAGGCCCGGCTTTGTTCAACGGTTTAACCTCCGTTGGAAGTAGGAAATTGTTTTTACTAGCAATATCATTACCTAATGTAATAACTTAAAACAATTTTATAAAAAATAAATTCACATATATTTATTTCATACAGCTCGTTAAATTATTACAATCAAAATGACAATTCTAATTTCTTTCTACATTTTGTGATACATGCTTAATTTCTATTCACCTTGTTGTATAGGTGAAAAAAAAAGATTGCTGTGTAAATCATTAGATTACTTTAAAATTAAAACGAATAATTTCTATTATTTAAAAAGTTCAAGTCTCTAAAACCATGAACTTAAAAGTCATTTTATTAGTATTATGAAATAGAAAATATAAAAATAATTATAATAAATAAATATAATTGAAAATTTAAAAAAAGACAAAAACAGGAGTTATCAGGTTTTTAAGATGTAAATTTATTACCATACATAAAAATAAACAACTACTTAATAGTACAATAAATATTTGCAATAGTAAGAGATTACGTTTATCTTTTCCTCTTGATTTTTGTGTTTCTAAATTTCAAATATTAAATCGAGGATATGGATTATTATGTTTTTATTTAGAAAAGTATTGAAAAACTCCTTTTTGGTATATTTATTTAATTTCTATTTTTGCTGGTTATTACTCGAATTTTCGGGTTAATCTTCAGCTTGTAGTGGAGATGTTAGTTATGAATTAGCTGTTGTAAAAGTTAAGAACGAAACGATTGGTTCTTGTTTGCTATCTTCTAGACTCGTGGTACTCTTGGTACCGTCGAACAAGGATTCCAGGAAGCAATCTCGTCGTAAACTAAATAGAAAAAAATATTAGTCGACTTGAATGACGTCTCTGGAAGCAGGTGGGTTACTGACATCATAGATTCACAGACAACTTCTATACCTCGGCAGGCTGGGCCAGTCTTGCGTACTCCTAAAGAGTCGTGAACTCTTTGAACTCTAGAGTCTAATCGTTGTCAGTACCTCCCGATGGAGGAAATACGTTATGATTTTTAAAAGAATAGCATTAGGCATGGCTTCTTAAGAACTCTGCCAATCAAACGTCCTGCTAACTATAGGGTGCAAGTTTTGTAAAGAAGTCCTGGACAAGAAATAAGAGACAAAGAATACAACTTAATATGAATAAGCTAATCTAGTCAAGACTCGGAACAAAAGAAGCGCTTCCTTTTTATTAGTCAATGCACATTTCACTTCATTAGATAAAGGAACGACTAGGGTTCCAACTGACTATCATAATGCTATTACTCAATGTTTTTACTAGGTTTTTGTGTGCAACATATATGGTTATACCTAATACACGCTACAAAAGACTAAATTTTTTTTACAGGTAATATGTAAGCTAATATTCTTACTTAATAAGCAATATTTGTTGATTTTTAGATTTCTTAAGGTCGCTAACTTAAATATCGACGCTGGTCGAGGACAGAAACTAGAGACTTTATTTATCGTCGATTCTTGGATGTTATTCTGCTCTCTGAAACAAACTTCACGAATGGTAGTTATTTTCGTTTTCATGTGCATTCAGCCTACACAATAATCATCCTGATCACACAACACATGGAAGTACTGTAGTACTCATCAGAAATGCAATGCAGCATCGTCAACTATCAGATTACGGATCAGATCATATTCAGGCGACCACAGTTGACTGCCTTGTATCTCTCAGAATGTCGGTGATTTACTACTGTCCGCACCGTACGATCGCGAGATCGTATGGCTTGAATTCTTCACTACGGTACGATTCCATTTTATCGTAGGGAATGGGATGCAAAACATTTATGTGGGGCTGTCAGCTTATAACTCTTAGAGGCATGATTTTAAATCGGTTTAGTGGATTTGAGATTGCCGTGGACAAAAAATCCCAAGAGAGTTATTTATTAGTAAAGATTTAACTTTCTGACCAGTTTTTAAAATATTTTCATTTGTCTAATTTCATTCTTTTGCATTTTTTTTTTATTATTTTCTTAAAGTTTTAATCTTTCATTATTTAATAACAAAAATACAAAATTAGGAAGGAAGAATAAGGTTCTTTTTACTTTAGATGATCTATTCCATCATTAACATCAGTGCTCATATTTTCTGTGTCATCATTTTATAATAATAAAGATTTATTGACGCTATCCTGGCAAAAGTAAAATAAAATATAATTTAAAATCATAAAAATATTATAAAAATAAATAATATTTCTACTGAAAAAAAATGTTCATTTCACGTCTTTTGTCTAATAAACACACTGGCTGTTAAACAAACTGTTTTTTTTTTTTTTCAATTAAAATTTATTTAACAATAATAAATTATTTTATCAGGTAATAAAACACTAATAAAAGAAACTAAAATAACTCTTCAAAATAGGGTCCTCATTGAAAATACATGTAATGACGGCTGGGCTTCTTTAACGATGCCAAATGTCTGAAAAATCCTATCAATTCCAATTCTTCTATGATAAAAAATCACAGAAATGTAACTTACGATTTTTTTTTAAATTGATATTATTGAATTATTATTTATTGTAAAAAAATTTTTTTTTAATAAATGTTTCAATTTAATAAATCAGTATATTGATTATTAAATCAGTACTGATTATTAATAAATCAGTATATTTAAATTAAAAAATATTTAAAAAAAAGGAAATGAAGTAGGATTCGAACCGTTTGGTGCCTTTCCCTTGAAATATCCGAATATTTGATTAATTACAATTTTATCTGATTATAACTCCTTAACCAATGAAAATAAGTACCACTTATGATATATTGTTGAACAGCTCTCAGTGACGGCCTATTACGTAATTAATAAAAAGTCCAAAATCTATTTTTTTTGTTATTTTGGGCCTTTTTTGACCTTTTTTTGGTCTAGTCGATTGCAATCAAATGAGAGGTGCACAACTAGTTGTTACAACTGTCCTAAATCCAAAATTTCAACATTCTATGGCTAATCGTTTTGCAGTTTTGCGAGATAAGTACGTACGTACATACGTACAGATATCACACCAAAACTAGTCATAATGGATTCAGGGATGATAAGAATGGAAACGTGAAAACCGAAATTTTTCTCTATTACAATACTTTCTTTAATTTTCCCAAGGAAGGGGGATTAAAGAAAATTTCATTAAAAAAGATTATTGGATTGAAAATGTAGTTAATAATGAAATTGCTTTTCATTTTTTTTTAGAAAATCTCTTCATTTTTTTTCCAAATCTTGTTATAATTTTTGAAAAATTTTCCTAACGGTTTGATAAGCCGACTTTTGAACATACAGCTTGAAGTAAAGTCTAAAAATTTACTTTTGTTTAAGAACAACTTCTATCCAATGATATGATCGATTCGTAATATAGAGAATTTGGTGAAAATATGAAGATGTTTCGATTGGAAGTTTAGAGAATTTTTCAATTAGTTTTTTGCAGTACAATCAAAACTCTGTAAGCCATACATCGAAATTGTTTTAAAAAAAAAGATATTTTTACAGAGATAACCATTTTTTAGATGATTGGATGGAGTAAATATAACAGGCTGCTTAAGAGGCCAAGCTCCTAACATGTTTTGCTTTAAAATTTTGTTATCACGTAACTAGTTGACGCAGATTAAGTCCCAAGTATTGGACGGTGGAGGGTTTTGTTAATAAACAATAAAAGAGATACATAAGTTAAAAATAAATTATTTTCGTTCATAGGTACTAAGAGCATGATTAATAATTTATTAAGAGCATAATAATTAAACCCTTCTATTAATAAGAGAATATAAATCAAATTTTAAAATATACATCAAATTAAATTAAATTTTGCCTTATTATTTAATATATGGGATGTATACATTTATTAACTTTGAAATATTTATAAACTTTCATTTTAAACTGAAAAATTTGTCTTATTCAAACCCTACGTAAAAATAGATGAATTTTCTTAATCACTCACAAAATCATTTTATTAAGTGTAGACAGTTTTTGCAATTATTGTTTGGTTTGTGTGTGACTGTGTACTTTTTTAAATGTATTGTTTTTTTTCTCTTACTGTCCATTTCATGTTGATTACTTACATTCCATTAAAGGAAACTTTTAAAAAAAATATGTCTGTTTAGTACCATAATAATTTATTCTCTTTTAAATAAAATTTGACTTTTTATTGAATTAATGAAAAGTTTCTAAATTATTAATGAGCAGTAATTTTTGAATAAAAGATAACAATAATATTTATAGCTATAATATTTTATTATAGTATAGCATAAATACATAATATTTATAATATATATTTCTCCTATAACTACTAAATTTCCAAACATCAGGAACTAGGTAGGAAATAACATATTTGCCGTTTTATATTTAAGTAAAAAACCACAAAGAGGTAAGCAGTTACTACTATTTATTATAGATAGGTATTGGCTTTTAGAAATTTCTGAAATTATTTAAAATTATTTGGAAATTGCTTGGTATCTATCTGCTGTTGTTTCTTTATGTAGAATATATTTATAAAATTTATAATTTGAAAACTTACAAATAAAGTGTGTGTGTATATATATATATAAAATTACATTAAAAAAAAATTACATATTATGTTATATAGATCACAAGAAATTTAAAAATAATTACAATAAAATTTTTATATATTTATTCAATTTTTAAATTTCCATTACATCTCTCATTTTTATTTTAGAATAAAAACTATAAATAAAATATTTAGAGATAGAACGTTATAAAAAAAAAAAAAAACGAAAAGTTGACTTTCAAATCTATGTTAACGATACGACGATTATGTTAATGAGATGATTTAGAATAAGTACACGTCAGCGAAGTGGATATGTACGTAGTTGTTTACTGTCGGCAACTGTTGATGCGTCGTACGTTAATAATTAAAGTATCTGCACGCAGATGACAGCCCCCGCTACAAAAGTGCAGTAGTGAGGTTCGTATTGTTCTCGTGCTTTGTGTGTACATATGTATTGTTGTTCAGTATATAATTTTACTTGTGTCGTACTTGGTGTTTATGAACACAGATTTTATATTGTTATAAATTCGTAGAATTAATTCTGGATAATAATATGTTACATGCTTTTTTTTACATACTAATGACTGGACCCATATTAGCTGGCTGGAAACAACGTAGTTCAGTTCTTTTTCTCTTGCTTATGGACCGTGTATCTGTCTAATATTTTCCTTTGTATGGACGTGCAGATAGTTCATGATTGTAATTTAATTAAAATTACTGTAGTGTGAATTATGATGATGAAAGAGTCCTTTATGGAAAAAACTAATTTTCTTTGCATTTGTTACTTCTGAATAATATATCCACTAATTCAGATGAATTGGTCGTGTGAATAGATGAACTGATGCGCAATTTTATTTCATATAATAATATTATATATATTAATGATTATTTTTTTTTTTAAACACATCGTATATAAAATTATACATTTCTGAGTAATTCAAATCAATTTCGGTACCGCTTAATTAAAATAAATTGAATATTACATTCTTATAATTAAATTAGTCTAAAAACAACAAACCAGTAAGGTTTTAGAAATACTACAGATTTATTAGAAAGAAACTACTGGGTTCTAGGTATTATAATTTCTTTTTTCTTTTAAATAATAGAAATATATAATATTATTTCCCAAAATTGCAGAAAATGAGCAAATTCCATCTTCAGAAGAAATTAATTTCTTAATAAAATTAATTTAATAATTAAATTAATTTAATAATAAATTAATAACGGTCTGTCAGTAAGTTTTTAAGTTAAATATTGAGAAAATTATTTATTGGAGTAGTAAAAATATTTATATATTGTATTTTGTTTCCAAAAATAAAATATGATAATAAATTAAATGTTCGGAAGTGTAAGTAAGCTTAATCAAATTAAATATAAAGATATTTTCCGTCTGATGGTGCGGGGAGTGTCTGGCGTCCTAGTTCTCGGTGGAGAATTGGACAACGTGGAAAATGGCGACAGCTTACCGTCTTTATATAAGACTAAAACCAGGAGAGAGATACTCAGATAAAATGGGTGTGGTTCTGGGAAGGGCAGAAGCAAAGGAACTAGCTCGTAAGGTAACCGAGTTTTGGGCGAAAAGAAATTATCGTGGGGGGGTGATAATATTTCAACTGGGAAGACCTCAACCGGATCGACGGGAACATGTGAAAGCAACCACAGTTTTCCTCAAAAAGAAGGAATAACATATGAAAATTTGTTAAAGACAGTAAAATCAACGGTTGGGGAGGAGATGGTGGATAGATACATCACCAAGAGTGAAGGTCTAGACAGAAACCCAGCTAATAGGATGGCGGCAGTTCACGTAAGTACTTGTACTCCGAGGCTATAGCAGAAGAGGTCCTCAAAACAGTGGAGAAAGTCCTAAGACCAGATACGAAGGCTAGAGTCACCTCACTGCGGTCGGCGTATGGGAATATCCAGAACGCCACTGTGGTGTTGGACATACATAGGACATACTAAGGACATACATAATCTCACATCCACGGGAAGAATGCTAGTTGGACGGGAGTTCTGCAAGGCCGAGCTGTGGCTGCAGGATGCCTACTGTTTCAGATGCTGGGGGAAGGCGCATGAAGCGGCGAACTGTTGGGGACCAGATAGGACAGCATGTTGTTATAACTGCGGAGGAAAAGGTCACCGAAGGGTGGAGTGCAAAGCTCCAACCAGTTGGACTTTGTTCTTCTCTCAGAGCTCACCATTTGGATAAAGCAGAGGGGATCCTGGTTGGTAGATAGCGAAACCGATTCTGCCATTGGTATAGTGTCAAAAAGCTGTGCGACGAGAGACCATAGTGGGAAAGGGCTTTGTAGCTGTGGCGCTAACGGAACGCATTCTCATTAGTTCATATCTCGCCGAACTGCAGTGGAATGAGATTGACCGAATTCCTGAGTGACATCGAAAGAGTCACTCTTTAGAAAGAGAGAAGACATAGAAGAAAGGCTGTATTAATCGAGTATTTCAATTTGTTGAACTGGACGGCCTCCTGTCCACCGACAGGGGTTACGAACAGGCGGCGATGTTATTAGTGAGGATGGTGACCCTAAACGAGCCAGATGTCTCGACATCCGTAGGAAGAGAATGCGGGTTTGTCCTGGATATTACATTAGTATCAGAGTAAATACACACCTGGTGGAGAAGTAGGGGATTCGCGAGGAGGAGTTCACTAGAAACCGCAGGACAATCATATTTGTGGTCGGTGACGAACAACCCCCCTCGCCTCCAGCTACCTCTTGCATAGATAGCTACCCACGGAGAGACAACTGATCGACTTTGTGGACTGAATAGCAGAGGAGGTGGTTGGCATCCAACCACTAAACGCGGAGGATATTACAACCGTCCTGTTGGAAGAGTGTCGGATGGAAGCGTCAATGTCAATACAAAGGCAAGTGTTCTGGTGATCACCTGGTAAGAATGCTCAGGCTAAATGATGAACTTTGACGAGGGCAAGAGCAAGGGGTCTTCTCCCAGCGGTAGAAGATGAGCTATCGGACGAGTACAAGAGAGCCAGCAGACGACTAAGAGACGCAATCAGGGAAGACAAGATAACTATGTGGAAAAAGTTAAAAGAAGAGCTTAATGCAGAACTATGGAGCACGGCGTACCAGTTCCTGATGAATGAATTTGGAAAGTGCCTGCCTCGGTTGTCTGGAGGACAGACGACCAAGGCGGTCCTGTCACTTCACAATCATGGAAGAAGACAGGACGGATGTGCTAAATGGTTTTATGCCTGAATTATCACTGGTTGAACTACAGTGGGCTGCAGCATGCATTAATATCAAAAAGCCCGGGACCCGATGGGATTCCCGCATCGCTCATCAAGTGCCTGGTCGCAAGACATCCATGGATGATGTTGGAGGTCCTCAAAGCCAACCTGGAAAACGGAGAATTCCTCACGAAGGAAGCGAAACTAGTTCTTCCCCCAAGCAAGGGATTCCGCCTGGAGGGGAAAATAAATATCGATCCATTTGCCTACTGACTACAGTAGGCAAATTGTATGAAAGAATAGTGTCTGAATGACTCAAGACCGAACTGACAGTGGCTGGGGAACTCTCCACTAACCAGTATGGTTTCACAAAACGAAGATCAACTATCGATGCAATCAGACATGTAGTGACATGGGCAAGCAACCTGCTGCAGGAACCTAGTGCAAGAATTCTGTTTGTAGTCCTGTTGGAAGTGAAAAACGCGTTCAACAGTGTCCCGTGGCCTGTCATAATAGAAAAACCGGGAGGAGAAGAATCATTTTTAAATAATAATTATTTAATAATCAGTATTTAATGATGCGGGGGTGCTTTCGTTATTAAATAACTGCCTGCGGGCCAGGAAAAAAACAAATATATATTTATTTATAATATTAGGCGTGAAAAATGAGTTGCACAACCGGGGTGAACCATGCTGACGTGTAGTGCCAGGGAGGCAGCCCAATTGCTGAGGATTGCTGTGGCAATAGTGTCATATATATATTAATATAACATTCATGCATGTATATCAAAGAGTAGACATATTGCTTAGTAACTTTTAATAAATAAAATTAATTTAATTAAATTAAATGTGTATTATATGTATTATATAAATAATATTTTAATGTGTTACATAAAAATTAAATTAATAACATTAAATTTTTAAATACTTTTTACTATATTAAGTAATTTACTATATTGAGTAAATTACTTAATATTCGTAGTATGGCGATTTTTGTTAAAAGAATAGACACTCCTAATGTTGCATTAGATAAAATGACTAGTTTTTTTAAATATTTTTAGATAAAAGTAACAAAAAAGTTTAAAAATATATATATATATATATATATACACATAAGCTTTTCGTTGTAAACAGTTTCATCAATTATCAAGGGGGAAAAGTAAAACTGTTAAAATGGTCCAGTGGAAAATATTTTTCTGTATGTTTCCACACTGCATTTTATAGCAGATAACTTCATTATAGATTAAATGAAAATTAATTTTTCTATAATTTTTAAGTATGTTTTTGTATTTCATACTTACTGTTTGTTTATACTTCACTTTAAATTGTTCTTTCTATACAAAAGTAAAAAAATGTAACATTTTATAAAGTTAATTCAAAGTTTTTTTTTAGTCAATAATATATTTTTTCCTAAGCTCAATTTGTAAAAACTAATCCTGTTATAATAATCGTCAAAAAACGTAAAGAAACTGACATTAAATACGTAATGCAATAAATATTAGCACAGATTTTTCTTCTTAATAGAAAAGCTTGGAGATTATTTCAAACCAATTAAATGTTGTGTTATTGAGATCTAAAAAATAACCCAAACATTCTTTAAAGAAACTGGAAATAATAATAGAAAAAATAACAATAAAATATTTATTCTATAAATATTTTTTAAGATTAATAGAAGATAAGATTTTAAAATTTTTCCTTCTTTTGCTTTTAACTAAATCATACTTTACAACAATGTTTAGAATTTTAAATTCTGGAATTAATGAAGGGCATTTTTTAAATTTCATTATTATTATTATTGTCAATTGTTTTGAAACAAAAGCATAATTTAAAAAAAAATTTAATAATGCTCTCAGTAAGTTTATTTAAAATTTTCCTTTTATAAAGATGAATATATCATTTTAAATACTTTTACAAATCTAATAAATTGAACCGACTATTTTTCTTTACAAATTTTTTTTATAATTATTTATTTTTATATCTGAGTAAACTTTAAATTTACAACTATAAACATATTACGATAAAATATTTCCTAATAACAACAAACAATTTTGGTAACTTATATTCTTTTTTAACTAATTTAGTGTGATAATAGATTATTCTGAACAAAGCTCTTTTTTTAACTTAAGTTTGTGAATTACAAAAAGGATTAAATTAATAGTTTCTGGTAGTGACTTCAGTTCAAGAATTAATAGCCAAATTTTATCATTAATTATAAGCTCTGTTTTTTTTTAATTTGTTTATCGTATTTTCTTGTTCTGGTAAAGTTTTTGCTCAGTAAGTGAAGGAAGTTTGTTTGTGCCTGGTGGTTCATTAGCCGTTTTAAAGGGTTTAATGAGGCAGTATAAAATGCGGGTTGAGGTCTCAGGTCCATGATACTATGTTCTCGGTACTTATTGATCACCCACCATCTCTAACCCTCCAACATACCCTTATTCAACCCACAAGCACACTGCTACCTTACTCTACCATCACTTTCTCTAAGATTTTTCTCTTAACACAGGTCAATCTGATCATCATACCTCATATAGATTGCTTACTTGTCCTTATATAATAGGATCCAATGTTATTACTAGTTGAATCAACCTTTTACATGAAAATTATATTAGTAGAAGTTTGTCTTCCTACCAACAAGCAATAAAACAGGGAATAAATTTATATAAATTTGTTGATACCATGAACAGATAATATATTGTTTGAAAAAATAATTTCTTTTACATTTTTTCTTTGAAGATATATTAGTTTATTTTCATAATATTGATAAACTAGTTCCTTAAACAGAGTTTTAGCTCCGTTCGTAAATAAATCTAATTAAGACTGAATTCTGATTGATGGATGATTCTCAAAAGTTATATTTTGCACTTGAAAAAATTTAACTGGTGAAACTAAACTTCAGATATTTTTTTCATTTCGTTTGAATTCATTTAGTATCTACAGTATTAGGTATCTCTTATGTCAATTTCTTTAAACCGTTCATAAAATTGAATGTTCTTTAATTTTTTTATCCTCCTTCTTTTAAACAGTACTATAAAATTTTTCATAGAGTGATAAACATGCTATTTTTTTTGTTTAGGGATGCACTTATAAATCTTCCACTGCTGCCATGTTTGATTTTTTATTATAACAGACCACAAAAATATGGTCCAGTGCCGAAGGCATGGCTGTAGGACAATGTTATGAAAAATGCATATTCATTTTGATGTTTACATATTTAAGAAGCAAAACTTATTTTTTCATTACAAATGTTAATTTATTTTCATGAATTAGATTTTTAGTCACTTATTTTGTCGAGTTTGCCTACAGACTTCCAAAAGAAAGGATCATTTTCGTGTGGTCTGATTTTTGTAAGTTAGAGTGGAATCTTTTGTTAAAAATTTTTTAAAGAAGTGATAATATCTTTCATTAAAAATTGAATACATAATGTTAAAATAAAACATAGGTCAGACTTTAAGTTAAAAGAAATTTTATCTGAAAGGACAATTTTTTATTTCTCCCAAACAGCAGCAAAACGGTTTTTGGTACCAGTGAACTCCTGTTCTTGTTTTTCTATCATATATGCTTCTTACTTTATTATATCTGGTATAATACAGATTACTGGTTTAAGCTCTTCAAGTAATCGCTAACTGCTACAAAAGGCCTAATTAGGGTAAAGTGGTCTTTATAAGTTATAATTTATGAAGTATGAGGGTAATTATTTTCTATTGGGCTTCCTATTACAGGCCCAGAGGGCCAATTTTAGATAAATAGGCTATATTTAATTTAAATTATTCTTGATATTTTGCAGAGACATCATTCCAATTAATAACTACTAAAGCTTTAAAATGCTTAGATAGGCTTAATTGGAAGTACTTGAAAGTACTTCCACTTAAGAGTTTATTTACTGTTCTCGTAAGGGAAATTTAAGTGATTTAAAGTGTAACAAATATGATTATTAACATGAACCACCTATACCCAAAATGGGAAATTATTGCTATATAAATATAAAAGCATCCCTCACTAACCATTACTAACAATAAAAGTTGATTAATTGATGATTCACTGAACTTGATGCAATAAGTTTGTTTTTTTTTTGCTCTATTGATAAGAAAAGCCATTGACAAGAAAAGCAGTGCAGTAAACATGATCACTTTAGATGAAAGCAACTTTGATTGTTTTCAAAAGCAATCTTGTATTTGCATTTATCATAGCTATATATAGAGTTACCATAAAGGAACAATTTTATATTGATGATTTTTTTCTATTGTGAAGTTATGTCATAAATTGGTTGTTAAAATTCCTGTCCAATAAGTATTTTATTCCTTATTTCATAATCCCTATAAGCCAGAATTAGAGTAGATAAATTAACTAGTTAATTATACATTGAAAGAAAACAATAAGTAGTTTAATTCTCAATTCAGTAAAGTTAATACAAAATCAACATCAATAAGCAAACTTACATGAAATTTAATATTTTTCTATTTTCCATTCTCATAATCTTACAAATCAAGGAATTTCTTGAATGCCCAGATGATTTAAAGGGTTAAAGATTCTTACATTCCATTTTTGTGTTTATTTTTAACGTTAATCTAAATGAGAGGTATATTACTATCATATTTTATTATAGTACAACAGTCAAAGCCCAGTTTTAGTATCACAGTCTTGTATTCATTTATTTTTTATGTAGAATAAGTTTGATTTCCTAGTTTTATAAATCAACACCACATTCACTATTTATATTTTGAGTAATGTAGAATAGAAAAAATTTTTCTTATTAGTTGTTAGTTACTATTTCTTCTGGAGAAAAAAAAACGCAACTCTTTTGTTATTATTTTAATGCACTTGTGCACTTTAGGTGGTACCGCAGTTTAAAAAACAATTTTTCTAAAAATGAATGATTCTAGACCTATTTATACATCTGAGAAGATTTATAATCTGTTCAGATGTTAAAAATCAATTATTGATACTTTAATTTTATTTTAAAATACTTAAAATATTACTGTGTTAATTAGTCATGGTTAGCGAGCTTAGGTTAAGTTTGGTTAAATTACATTTTTAAAATAGATAAATATAAATGGTAATATAATGATCTTATCGGATGATGTTAACAATAACCCGAAAGTTTGGTACTTATAATTACAGATATTAATTAACCAAACTTTAACCTACGCTTGCTTCGTTCGCTAATGTAGGCTATTTAACAATTACTCGAAACAATAATAAAAAACTTGATTATTTAAATTATAACCCAAAAGTTTGCAATTTATTGTTTGACAGGGTAATACATAGACCACTGCGATACCATCTGAAGTGCACAAGTGCTTTTTAATATTACAGTAACGATTCCTTACTACATTAGCAGAACTGGAACTGATTACATTCTAACCCGAAAAATAATCTGTTTTCATAATCCATAATAGTTATGTAAGTTTTCACATTATATTCTCGTTTTTTCTCAAATTTTATGGATAAAGTTCATTATCATAAATGATCTACATGGTGTAGAACGACTTTGTTATTCGGTTACGTTAACAGTAGTAACCTTTAGTCTTTAATTTACCAAGTAAGCTATGTATTTAATAATTGTGTTCAGAATATTTATTCCCCTGTAATTATCATAAAATTCTTTACTTTGTCTTTTATATAAAAAAAAAACAATAATGGCTATTTTTTAGGTTCCAGGAATTCATCTTTCCTACCAACACATAAAGTTTAAAGTAATAATCCTTAATCCTTTCCATACTTAACTAATTTGTCATTTAGTTCCTCTGACTGGCAGTTTTGATATTCTTAATTGCTGTATTGCTTTGTGTACGTCACCCATTTCTAAGAAATACACAGTGTTTGCTTCAGTAGAGGCACGAATCGTAGAATCGCCTTCTATTGGTTAAACCACAAACTTCTTTAATCCACTTATTTCTTTATTATATTGCCTAACATATATTGCCAAATATAGTTAATTGTAATATTTGATTAAATGTCATAAATTTGTATTTTTTCATTCTACTCTGACATTTCTTGTTTGAATTTCAGAAAATCTCGTTCCAATTTCCAAAGCTGATTTTAGAACTTTGAGCCGGAATTTTTTCACTTAAAAGAGAGATTGAGATTAAGTGAAAAACTGCCGCGGGAAATTTTTATTGGGATTACCATACACCAGTCAAGGGACTGGTGGAGAACGGGGACTGCAGGAAGAAATAAAATAAAAATAAAATTCCAATTTTTTTGTTATTTAAGAAATCACGATCAACGGCAAACTTCCTGTTGTATTTCAACTTTTTGGAAAAACTTTACGTGCTCTTTGCTGTGTTCAAGTGTTCGGAGCTGAGCTGTACCGGAGATATGTTAGTTCGAGTTAAGATGACGGAATTGTTGTGCAGCGGTTCCAACAGAAGATATAACACTGTGGCGGACGTGCAGGTTACGTGCCTTGGACGGGATCGAGTTAGGCGGGTGGTGATAAAGGATACTGATGCTCTGTCGACGACGGATGATGTCGCAGAGGCACTGGCCCCGGTAATCGGCCTCCTGAAGGAATAACTTGGTGGGATGACTGCAATTGTTTTTGCAAAAAATTGAAAAAAAAAAGTAATCTAAAATAAATATAAACCCCAAAACAAAGTACCAGTAACAAAAAAAAAATGGTCGCACGAAGACGGTCACGATTCTACTCCCCGCTGACAAGGCGACCTCTCTTAGTAATATAGCTATATTCAAGATTGGCTGGGTCTCTTGCAGGGTTTTTCTTGGTGAACAAATGGATCGCTGCTATAGGTGTTGGGCACAAGGCCATAAGACCTCCAGGTGTAAGGGACCGGACAGGAGTTGTGCTTGCTTCTCCTGCGGCAGAGAGGGCCATTTCCAGATAGACTGCCCTGAACATAAGCGACACAGGCGCCATGGGGAAGGTCTTAATGCGCCCTCACGAACGGATTGTTAGATTATTATTGACTAATGCTAACAGGATTGTCCTTTCGCATGATCTAGTGGATGTGATTGCGAGAGTGTAACAAGTCAGCACATCGTGCTAATGGTTGGTGTCCATTCTGAGGACCAAATCGAGCATCTTGGTAAGAACGGCACTACAGTAGATAACGGAATGGATGATCTCTGTTGGTCTGGAGCTGGCACCAGTAAAATCTGGAATGATTGTTATGGCAGGTAGAAGATGCATCGGGCGAATCGACTTGCGATTGCAGAACACTGTTATTGAACGCGATGACAATGTCATCTATCTGAGAGTCACTCTAGACAAGGCTTTACGATACAGCGATCATGTATTCAACATCTGTGCCAAAGCGGAGCGTTCCTTGCGGGGTCTCCAGCAGCTATTCGCAAACAGGAAGGCTCCCAGAGCGTCAAAGAGAAAAGTCATCATGACCTCAATGGTATCAATGATTCTGCATGCTTCCCAAGTCTGGGGTAAACTGTAGTATTCAAGAGGAATCTTGCACGATTGGTGAGCGTTCATAGGCGGATGCTACTTGGTGTGACGTAATCTTACAGAACGGTCTCCTATGAAGCGCTCTGTAGTTGGCTGTGCCCCGATAACACTCAAGATTGAAGAGCGCACGTCAGGGTGCAATGTGTTGAATGCTCCTCATGCATATCACCAAATTCTTGAACGATGGAGGATGGTCTGGAACCGGCCAGGCAAAGCTGCTTGGACCAAAAGAGAAATTCCACATCTTGGGCTGTGGTTACAGAGGAAACATGGAGAGGTTGACTTCTTTATCACGCAACTGCTGACCGGCAATGGGACTTTTAACCTCTATCTTCATAGGTTTGTTAAGCAAGAAGTCTCCAGTTGCAATTACTGTGGCGCAGTGTCAGACACGATGGAACACACGATCTTTCAATGTGCACGGTGGATACGGTATAGGATTAATTATAGCGTTACTAATCTAGTGCCGGAGACTTTGATCGACTATATGCTCGTGTCACGGAGTAACTGGAATACCATCATTTTGCTTATACTTGAGATATTAAGGGCAAAGGACCTGGCTGATAGGGCGTGACTAGCGTGAGGGACGATGGTTAGTCACGAGGTGGGGCAGCCCTCTGTGGAGCTGCACTTTTTTTCCCGTATGTGGGGATAGGGTGCAGTGATGAGACACGAGGACTCCTTCCCTCCGTAGCAGGGGTCGTTGGTTTCGTCCTGACACAGACACGAAGGAGCCAGGGGGAGGGACAGCCGTTCTGCTGAGTCCCCATGCATCCTTGCCGTGAGGATGAATGGCGGTGATGACGCACGGGGACTCCTGTACCCCTAGGCGTGAACAAGTGCAGCACACATCAACAAAAACATAAAATGAGTAAGTGCACGGTATGTGTAAAGTGTGTGCATGTTCATAGAATGTGTGGGGGAGTGATGTGTACATGGAAGGTTGCAAGGATGATTGCATGGATATTTTTTTTTGTTTCTTTGCTTACATGTGTGCCATGAGTGGATGTGTCATCAGAAGAATAAAGATACGGAGAGATTTTCCGGCTGCCATCGGACAATCCCCCCCGGGGGGGGGGGGGGTGGGTTAAGCTTAATTGGGGGTTTGGTCCCGGGGGGGGGAAAAGCAGGGGGGGGGGGTTGGGGGGGATGGGGCAGGGTTTTTTTTGCGCAAGAAA
>JAAAKQ030497813.1:0-13315 GCA_010016005.3 Zanna intricata | reverse complement strand
TTCACCATAGGTAAATAATCATCAAAGATACTATAGGAATTAAAAGAATGATAATAATATTACATCCGATTTCACTTAAGGTTAATCAAGAATCAAACTTTAATTATTTCAATTAAAGTTAGATATAAAAATGGATAAAACACAAACATCAAAGTAAAATATATGTATATAAAAATCATTTATTTATTAAATCATATCATTTATTAAAATCCCCATTAATGTTTTTTTTTAAATAAACGCACTCATATTAGATTATAGATTTTTTTATTTATACTTATTATTAAAATGGTTATTATCATATTTTGAAATTGTAGAAATTTTGAACATTTTATTTTTCTATAAAATTTATTTAAATAAAATTTGAGTATATTCATTCATATTATTTTTAAAATAATTTTCTTTTTACTTTATACGATTGTTACATAATTGCACAAGCATCTTTATTTTCTCTGGAAAAAATTTATTTTATTGGATGAAGAGTGGGCCAGCATCCACCGTGTCTTTTAGTTGTTTGCCTAAAATAAATCTCTTACTCGAAGAAATAAGATCTAGGTCGTTTCCATTTCGTACACTACCGTTTACTCTTTGTCACGTAATAGTAAACTCGCCATTGGTAGTTGTGTTTAAGAATATTTTTTTTCTTTATCTATTTTTTTTTGTCTATGTGTCCAAACATATTTACGAAATATCGTGAATTTTGTTGGATCTCTTTTAATTTGTTGTGTTTAAAAGTTTTTGTAATATTAATATTATTCAAACTTTATTAAAAAAAAAATTGTGGGTAGTTTAAAATGTAGAATCATAGTTAATTTACATGAGACTTTTAATTCATCATTGATCTCTCTTCTATCAAAATTATGTCACGGATGGACGTCCACGGCCGTAAGTGACAACATTGATAGGAAAATACTAGTTGGACAATTTAAAAAAATGTTCAATCCATTCGTATATATTTGGTTGTAGCGAAACACAATCATCGTATCGTGAGTGAAGCTTTGATGAATTTTGGCTCCTGATATACACCTCGAAAATGAGTCTCTAAACAAACGTAAAAAAATAAGCATGGATTTTTTTGTGTAGTTGATGACAAAAGAAAATAAAAATAGTTAATAATTTTATTAAATAAGACTAAAGTATTCGATAATGCAATTAACGACTGTACCAAACCAAATAGTGGCGGATATAAATTTATTTAAATATTTTAAAAGTAATAACTTTCTTTATTTTTAAAAAGCGAGCTCAATGTGAAATATTTAAAAATTTTCTAATTTATTGTTTAGTAACTTCAATGTTTAGTTACATTTTCATCTTTATATTCAATAACTTGTCACTTTAAAGCAATGGTGGTGGAATTATCAGATAGAAATAGTGAATCTAACTGTAATTCATTATACGATACCAGTATATATAAATAACACAGACACCGCACTTGCTGTTGTTGTCACAACTGGAGAAAAACAAAACTTTGTTGGAGATGCAAACTTTGCACCTCAAACGGTGATAACTGAAAACGGGTTTTGCTGCTTTCCCTAATAGTTTTGTAGTTATCCACAATGGATCGTAGTTTATACGATGTAGTGAAAAACTCAACTTTTCAAAAATGTAAAAATTCCGGGGTTAGAATTAAATAAGAGTTACCAATTAAACTCTTGAAATCCTATTTTTCTTTCGCGATACTCGGGATTTTAAACTGAAAGTTGTCATGCCTTTCCTTATTTTTTTTTTGTTAACTTTTTTCATCACTTGTTTTTATTTTTTTTTATACCTATCGAGATGAATAGTACTCTTTTACTTTTGAAAGCTGTGTGTTGAACTAGAAGTACAACTAGATAGATCCAGTTTTTTTTGGTTAACCACACTTCTCAGGAGTGGTAGACCTGAGATTGTACAAGACTATACTTCATTCACATTCATACACATCATCCTCATTCATCCTCTGAGGTAATACCTTACGGTAGTTCCGGAGGCTAAGCAGATAAAGAGAAGAAGAAGTTTTTTCTGCTTATGAAAAAATTAATCCGGGAACCTGGCATCTGATTTTTGCCACCAATCTTTTTCAATTTGAAAGCTTTTTTGGGTGGAGACAATAATATTTATTTCTTTAAATTTTGTTATTTTCATTTGATATACCATTTTCATACCACCTAGTTACGTAGAATGTTACAGATATTGTATAGGAATGGTTACGTACTAATCTTGAGCGCAAGAGTAAGATGTGTGGTAGTAGATGTAGTGGTAGCGTCTCGGCCTTTCATCCGGAGGTCCCGGGTTCGAATCCCGGTGTCAGGCATGGCATTTTTTCACAGACGCTACAATTCATTCATCTCATCCCTCTGAAGATATACTTAATTGTGGTTCCGAAGGTTAAAAAAAAAAAAAGAAGTAAGATGTGTATTGAAATGCGTAACTGTTAAAATTATTTAAGTGGTATCTTTCTTTACTTGTGAAAGTAACATACTAAATCTGATAAATTAAAAGAAAATATTTTTAGTTATTATAATTGATAATTATTATATTACTCCCAATGGAACATAATTATTATTATGTTACTTGACTGCTATAAGTATTGTATACTTAATTCTTTAAAAAATTTTAATTAACTTATACATAGAATTAGAGGAATGTGGTGGTGAGCATGTCTACTGCACTCGTGCTTCAAACTGTTTAAAAATGCATCCATCTAAAAGCAATGAGCTTTTTTTTCATGCACATGTAATAAAAAGGTAAATGCAAAAAGTTTATGAAAATAGGTAAATTTTTTTTTAATAGAATAAAAAACAATATTAACGGATGGTCGTTTCATTGTACTTTAGTTTAATGTTATGGAATATTCCAACTTCATTGTATCTTTATGTTACCATATAACATCATTCCGCAGGAAGAAAGATTAATTATTTTGATCAAAATCAAGTTCAACATTAAGTTCATGTTTATTTAAGCTTATTTTCATTAAAATTTATTCCAAAGATTTCAGTATATTAGAATTTATTAATTAAAATTTTTTAGTTTGATAATATAGCTTTTAGAGACTGAACATAACATGACTGCATTGAAGTTTATTGCTTTGAAAATTGTTCACAAGTATTAATCGAATTTTTGGAGAATGTTTAACTTCGTAGGAATATCATTTCTACAAATGATATTACTTGTTCTACATGTTATTACTCGTAGAATACATTTCAGTGAATAGAGCTTTTCCAATCACTAGTTATTAGATACAGAAGGTTTTTGTACAACCTATTCACGAAAATTGGTTTCACTTTCGATTGTTAGAATGTAATGGATATGTGATATGTAGTATTTAAATTTTTTCACATTTTGTTTTTACAAAAATTATATCAGAATTAAAAAATAAACAAACAATTTAGCAATCGATATGTTACAATATATGTTACGAGAAAGAATAATGTTTTAGGATATTAAATAAAAACATTTATTAATAAATATTGATAATATTGACTATATTATCACTGGAAGAACTTTAAAAAAAGTATTATTCGAAGAATCTAAAAAAACAGATTGATAAATAAAATTTCAATTTTTATTAATGAAAATTAAATAAATATTGACATAAAATAAATTAATTTTGCAGAAAAATACGGTTTTAGATGTTCATCCCTTCCGAAAATTGTAATAATGTACAGAGGTATTTCATTTGCATAAATTTTAGTAAAATTTCAATTTTTATTAATGCAAATTAAATAAATATTGACATAAAATAAATAATTTTGCAGTAAAAAACGGTTTTAACTGTTCATATAACAGCTTTCGAAAATTGTAATTATGTACACAGGTACTAAACATGTACATCTGCAAACGTGTATAGATATCTGTGTATGGATACATATGTTCGCATGTGCCCACAAGTCATACAACAGTAAAGCATGGAAGTCACTTCATTAAATTTTAGTTTTGAAAACGTAAGCAATTTTTGCGGAAAGGAAACTGGGAAAAAAAAACTTGTTAAAGAATACTTTTAAGACCCTATCACTTTACTAAATAAAAAAAGGATTAGTAAGTCTTATAATAATCTTTGCAAATTTATTAATTTTATATATAAATATGAAAGATACTAGACATAATGGCTCTTAAATAATCTTTTTATAAGCTCTTGTCCAAAGCAAGTAAATCATTTCACACAGTTACGAATATTAATAAGATAGGTATAATTTATAATCTTCTGGTGTCTTGTTTCTTTTTTTTTTTTTATAAAATAATCAGAGGTGGGAGAATAAAAACGTGAAAAATTGCGTCCCGGACGAGATAGAGTCCAATTGAGTCGCCACTGTTACACTTCATCGATGTCGAAGAATTAAGATATATACCAGACTTGTTACGTGTTCAAGGGCATTCATTTTATATGTGATCAATTAATAAAGTTTTCGATTTTTTTATTTCTAAAATTATTACAAAACTTTAGGAAATTTTTTTCTAACTTTCCTTTACTTCAAGGATGTGAAGAAGAAGGACATGAAGATCCTTTTCATGTGTTAATTTGAATACAAAAAATTTTACATACTGAAACTAAAAGTATAATTGCTAATTTTTTTTGTAACGACAGAAGATTACGACATAATGTTCTGTTTTCTTTTGTTTAGTTCTAACTTTTAGAAAATCTTTATTGTTTGTTATTAGTGTATTAAGGGTTAAAAAAGTATTTTTGTAAAATATATTCGTAGTTGCGTGATATTCGTATTCAATAATTTGCTGATTTCGTTTGCGTTTGCCTTTCAAAATACCTTTAACCAGTATTTAGAGTAAAAAAAAATCAAGGATATGTTAAGAATCGAATTCGAAATTAGACTGTAAACTGTTAGTTTGTATATATCTGAAAAACCATGTGTTCATATCAATTTTCATTAATTGCAATGTTCCAACGAGTGCTTGAGCTCAAGAGCTCACTTACGAAATTAAATACTTTTATTTAACTACTGATTATTGGATTGTTAAGTAAATGTTAGACTATAGCAAAAGACTAATATTGGTCATATATATATATATATTGATAAGTTAGGTAAATCTTATAATTAAATTATTTTGTTATAAAATACGCCTAGTCAGAGTAGTGGAAAGTATAAGAGTATCCCAATCACTGTCTACTATTGAAATCCGTATATAAGTAACTGACTTTTACATGGATTTGAATTTTTGAACTATCGACTTCGAAAATCAGCTGTTAAACAAGCGATTTGCGATGAGGATTCTACAATAAGACCAGTCCATTAGACTTTTATTGATTGAAAATTTTTAAAATAGAAAATTTTTTATTGAAGATTTTAAATTATTTAATTAGGTATTCTTTACTTGCGAATTTAAGAGTGGATCTGTATACATAAAAATAGTTACTTGCTGAACTTTTATTAGCTGTTCATAGCGACACATTAATTTATGGTAAATCATCGTCAGATGTAATAACAATAATAATAATAATCTATTCATTATTTTATTCAAATCAACAAAACAATTTTTTTAATATTCTGAATCTTATTAGGATATTAATAAAATACAAGTATTAAATGTTTTGTTAAATGATTTAAACTATTCATATTTATTAGCTAATGGCTGCGATAAAAAAATGTGGATATTTTTGTAAGCCTTACCAGTTTCATTTCATCCTACTATTAAATATGTATTATTTTGGTATGAAAAATTAGAGTAGTATGGAATTTGGTAGGAATGTGTTCCACTTTTTTATTTTTATTTTAATTGAAAGGCTTAATTACCGGGCCTCCCACATAATAGACCTTTGTTTTTTAACCTAAATGCAAAATTAATGTAGCATTTGTTCCATAGAATAATTAGAATATATTAAGCCATGATAAAGCCAAATAATCAATACGGTTTTACAAACAAAAAAAAAAAAAAAAAAAAAAAATTCAAAATTTTAATGTACAATTAAATTATTAACTCGAACGTGGTCGTGATTAAGAAAACGGATAACTGGGCTTAAATTTCCCAATATTGTATTCAATTTCAATTCCAGTGTAAAATATTCATGAAAATATTAATTTGCTATGGAAATTACAGAAAAAAATAAGAGTTTTAAATTAAACAAAAAATATTCAATGTAAAAGTAAAATAATAATAGAAATAATGAAATTAATTATTTTAATTACTTTGGTTAAGCAAGCATCTGACTATCTAGTCAGACTTGTGAGTATCTTATTCAATTTTAGATTCTAAATATTGATTTCACAAGAAAAAAAATTACTTTTAGAAACCTTATTCTATTTACGCACGACTAAAAACAATATCTTTTCTTTATTTATTTTTTAAGAAAAGCACGTATAACATTTTTTAAAATCTTTTGTGTTTATTTCTTCCAAAGAATCGAATTTTTTGAACAAATTAAATTTTCTTAAGTTATAAAATCTTATTAATTTACCACTATTAATCTTCTTTTTTTAATTGTATTAACTGACAAGTATGTTTTTATTTTTAGTAGATTTAATTCTTCAGCAAACAAAAAAATATTTAAGTGCAATTTCATTCAAGATTTTTTTGTCTCACATTAAAATTTAAAATTTGTTACACACTTATTACAGAAACCAAAATAAAAGGTATGATGACATATTCAGTCACATGTAGAGAGACTTCTATCGAAGCTCCTCAAACATTGTTTATTGATATCCCTATACAAATTATTTAATGTAAGTACACACGTAAAGTTAAGTTAGAAAACAGATCAATGCAAAACAAGCACAGTTAACACAAAATAAAAACAATCATAAGAATTCTTAAACGAAAGGAAAAATGAAAATAAAACTAAAGTTATTAATGAAAGAATAATAAATAAAACAGAACGAAGAAATATAAATATCATAATACTAAACTATAAATAAATAGATAATACTAAACTGATGCGGTTCCACCTTAAATCACTTAAAGACACCAAGGCCCAACGCATGGAGTCGTTTTAGGCTTCACTATTGTCTAAAAGGTCAAGTGATTGTTTAGCCGCAATATATATTACATACTGAATCGCTGTATTTCTTCTCAAACGTGAACCCAGATATTCGTAAATTTTACAGTTTCTAACCAACAATGCCCTCAGTAATATTTTTACAATCGCTGTATAATCACGACGTTGTCGCTGCTTGATGAACACTAAAGATGGATCCCATAGATCGAAACCGGTTTCAGGATTGCTGTGTACAATAATTGTTTGGTGGATAGTGAAAGCTTTGACTTCTTGCTCAATAACCGGTACATTTTTTTACACTTAATATTTAGTTTTTTCTTTTCATGGACCTTCTACGTCAGAAAACGATCAAGATGAAGATGAAGGTATTGTATTCTTTGAGCTTGTAGTATGATAACGCATCGAGATGGACCTGCGGGCAGTTTCCTTTTCTCTTCGCGAATGTTACATGACTGGACTTCACTTGATTAACCCTGATCTTCCATCTTACAGCCAACTGTTGATTTGGTCCAATTCAAGTTGTAGTGAAACTTTCATTGGGTTGGGTCAACAACAAAAGCTAAGATAGCGGTGTTATCAGCAAATGAAGCAACAGTGACATTTGCCGATGAGGTAGTGCGTAGATGGAAGATCCACGATGAATTTAGAATATAAAATAGGTCTTACACCTTTGGCTTGAGGAACTCCCGACTTAAGTCTCATAGAACGCTGAAAACTCCATATTATATTTCACCTGCGAAAAACTTCCGTTCAGGAAGCTACGCAGAACTATTTATTACTGGTAAATGTAGGGACTATTTTTCAACTTATGTAACAGACCTTTCAGCTATACCTTGTCAAAAGCCTGCTGAATATCCATGGAAACAACGGAACAGTATTTTTCCCTTATTTCTGTCTTTAGGAAAATATGGTTTCACCCACCACACAATTAACACAACGGTAAGGACACATACAGTTGTTTTTACGGTGACCGTACTATTGACATCGCATGCAGTGCACTAATCTAGGAGGTTTTCTGGGGAAACCTCACAGTTAGCGCTCTATATGAAAAGATAGATTAATTTTCTCATTTATTTTTTGATTTTTCCAGGTTGATGAAAAATATCGACAACGATTCTTTTGTTGCCCGATGAAGGGCATTTATTACACTTTGGACTGTATGTTCGTGTTTTTCAATTTCTTCCTTGAAGATATCTCAAGGAGAGGGGAATCTTCAAGGCACATAGAGAGAACACCTTCGCCTCGATAGAGAAGACGGAAGATGGAAAATCGGCTCGAAGGTTGTTGGACTTCATGAAGAGTTTTCTACTGCAAATATGGAGAGCGGGGAACACCTACTGGATCGTAGTGACGAGTTTAACTTAATGACACAGGAGTTGGACGACCAAATTAAACTACTGAATCGTCTAGTCGCAGCGAACATTATTACAAAAGTTGAAATCAAAGAAATTGAGTGCTTCTAGGAAGCAGTTTGAGGTAACCGCAAACTCTTCCGGCCATCTGCCCAAAAGCGAGGAATCTGTGTGTCGTAGATAGTCACATAGACTGCCCGTTACGTATGGTGGCCTGGAGATCCAGAACACTTTGTAGGAGGGCATGGAGGAGTTGGTATTCATGGTGTTGGCCAGAAAGAAGTGGCGGAAAGAATTTTCCAGGTATTGAGCTGGTAGAGGACCCCCAAAGGCTTGGAGAATACGTCAGTGGCGTGGGTCTTTGTCATAGTGGCTTTTTTACAGAGGAAAGTGGTGACAAAAGTACCCTGGATAAAACAATTATCCCTGGAGAAGAAAGAACAAACTGGCCAGTTGTAGTTGAAAGATCGAGTGCCAGCACCCTGGCGGGAGACACCTTGGACTGTAGGAGCCCAGCGAGTTACATAATAGCAATTAACTCGGAGAAGGGTGAGGAAGGTATCATGTAGAATCTAGCGCAAGTCATCCACAAAATAATGTACGGTATTAGAAGTGCCTGTTTTAGTGGGCCTGCTGGTTAGGTTGGAGAGTTCCTGAGAACATGTGTATCATAAAATACCATGAATGAAATTCCCCTAGATCACTATATAAGGAGAAATTGCTAGTCCATTTGAATAAATTGGTGCAGGAGGGAGGTAGTCAAGAGAAGCGCCAAAGTGAAAAGATCGGCAGGAGCGCCCTCTTCTACGATGGTTATAAAGGCGGATGGGGTGTACATATTCCAATCTTCTGAAAGTGCTAAAGGGCAGTATGTCATATGATGTCAGCGCCATACTCTTGGCCAGGGTGAGGATCGTCAACTTAGAGTTAGTGCTGAGCAACGAATAAACTCAAGAGTGAAATTGTACAATAAGTGCAAGGAATGACGGTGTTAGCAGAAGGCGGAGAGGGTCATCGAGATTTTCACTGATCAAGAGTAAAGCTCTCCATTGTCGAGGAGATGGATTCAATCGAGGTAGTGTCTGTGAGCCTGGGTTTTGGAACAACAAAAGTAGCGGCGGTAACGATACCAGCACTTAATACAGGCACTTCTATGAATGGTTGAACGTAGGATAGGTAGCCTGCAGGGTTTCCCTCCGATCATCCAACTAAAGGTGTTTTATGAGTTGAGCGTTAAGGCACCGGGTCGCAACATTAAGGGCCCAGATAGATCGAAGCTCTGCGTTTCTATGTTGGTGATCCTGGCCATCAGAAGAAAAACTCCGCCGATTAGCTGCAGGGCGTCCTCCCACTCATGAATGTCATTTCGATGAATGACGCAAGGAGTTCCGTCGAAATTCCGTACGAAACCATGGCACTCGTCATAAAACGGGACGTGGACTTCATTGTGCTAGTGAATTCCTTAATCTGGCGATGTGTGGAGGAAGGCTGGCCTACTGACAGGAGACAAGGGAAGTCGTAAGGACCACCAGTAATACGGGTCTAATTATACGGGTGGGTAGGTGTTTTGTGTGGGTGGAGACCACTCAGACACTGCTTGTCAGCTGTTTCTTCTCTCCCAACGCAACGTATGACAATTTTGTGGACGATATGGAGGAGTTGAATGTCGAGGACATTCGCCGGAACTTTGTACGATTATAGCGGGGGATTTTAATGCAAAGCAAGTCCCGTTCGGAGGAGAAACCACTGACTGACGGGTCGTGCTCTCATGAAAGTGATGAGAGCACGTGAAGAGCACATGGAATGTGATTTCATCGTTCCATCCATTCTATTACAGTAGATGTCGCGTTGTGGATTCGAAATGTGATTGTCGTTTTTGAAAAAGCAAAAATGTCAATTATGATTCGGTCAAAAATGAGTTACAGGTCTTATCTTTCCAATGTTTATTGTTATATTTCATATTTTTTCCAATAAACTAGGGTCTTACCTTTTTTTTTGTTTGTCTGTAGATATCATCAGGAATTTAATTCATGCACTGTTATTTCTTTTTATGAATTAATTCAGTAATAATATAATATGTATGTGTAATCCAGAATAACAATAATCTTGCGTCTATGTTAATGTGGATTAATCCGCTCAGTTTTATTTTTGAAGCAGCGTTTGATATGATGAACATTGTAAACGTATCAAAAATATTTGTGTCATTTTTTATAAGTCTGTTTGGTTAAATTGTTTCTTTGTTGTTTTTCTATAATCTGAAATTTTTTTCTTATTTCCATATCGGTTTTTATATACTTTATACAATATTTTTATATTTATCTTTTACGTATATCATGATTCTCGTATGAGGTTATTGTGTTTGTATCTGTGGATTGAGATAAAAGATGTGTAGTGGAAATTGACGATGGGAGTGAGCTAACAAAAATGGTGAAAATTAGCGGGACGTAGTTTGTGGTTGACACATCTAAGCCTATTTAATTTATTATTATCGTTTAAGACTTTCCCTTCGCTACAGCATGAAAAAAATTTCATATTTTATCTCTCCAATAATCAATCATGGTAAATACTTCACTTGCTCTAAAGAGGCCATTTTTTAAAATGTCAAAACAGTAATTTTATACAAATATTAAATATGATAAAACGTTTAATATTTTAATGTAAATTAATCAATTAGCTTTTTTAAAAAGTCTCTTGAATCAGGTTCTTCAACGTATTTGGCTTTGATAAATTTAAATGACCATAAACTACTATAAATAATACGATTCTTTTCAAATGATAAGTTTTATTTTATATATATATATATATATATATATATATATATACACACACACACACACACACACACACACACACAACACACGTATTTATTTTAAATCTTTTGAATTCCATATACTGAAAAATATTAAAATATTTTCCTAATGATTCGTCATTATTAGTAAATACTCACTACAGAGGATGTGGAATAGGATAATAAATAGGCCGGAACTTAAATGTATTGCCTTATGTTAACTAAACTTTATTATTATTATTCAACATAGATTTAATTACATTATTGCAAGTAAGTTTTTCCTCTCTTCATACAATTATCTTTCATTCGTTTTCAATTAAAACTCCAAAAAGGCGGCATATTTAACCTTCCAGTTACATTTTTACTTTTAAGCTTTAGCCCTGTTGCTGCTGCAACAGAAAAAATAATTAGATTATAAACTGGTTATTATCGTATTATTGTTTCTTCCAAGCACTTTCTGCAGGGCCAATTATGCTATTTTTTCATTGCAAGGAATTCAAGCATTTTATTAAAATAAATGGCATTAATTAATTATAATATTCATTTGTAATATTGTTACTACAACACTTTTTAATTTTACAAAATTAATAGTTCAACACAATATAATGATTTTCAACCTACCAGTAAAACGTTCTGACGACACAATCCGGCAAAATTTTTATATATGTTAAATTTATGAATCAACTATATTAAATTGTGAAATATTAATTAATTGTTAGCTAAAATATCAACTACTCTAATCATTGAACCTTAATAAATTAATCAATTTCATTAAAAGATTGTATTCTTTATTATTACTATTATCTCCATCTGATTGTGTGATTATATTTCCGAGTCTTCATGTTATAAATCTGGTTTCGTTAGATTCAATTGTGATGTCACCTCTTTTCTTATTATTTATGAACTATCTTTCGTCTAATATAGATTAGGAAGCCCAGCTGAATGCTAAAGCAAGAAGATTGACACAAATTATGATGTTAAGCTCTTCTAAACAATATATAAACTTTGTAGGTAGATGAGTCAAACATTATACCGGTTAAGCTAAAAAAATATTGCATTAGTTTCCTTTTTTTAGAAAAACAAATATTTTACGTTTTAATCACTATATTATATCCTATATATATTATACCGATATATTTCCTCTGTTGTAATTGGAAAAGAAAAAGTATCAGCGGTCTTGATATTTTTTCAATAGTAAACTGTCTTAACTCAGCACATGTTTCACCGGACTCAGAGTCTTTCACCGGTAAGGCGAGAAGTCTGGTATTAATTAGTAGCTGGCTAAAGATTTTGTAAAACCTTAAACCTGTGTTCTTAAACCTTAAAGGTCTTGTGAAAAGTCAGTTCGATTTTTTAACCCCCGTTTGGAACCACTGTTATAACTCTAATTTTATCGAGAATGCAAAACCGTCTTCGGTAGAAATTTCGTCGCCTTTTTGATTTCTTCCATTTTCATCTTCATAAACAGTTTAGATTACCATCTTTGAGATGAAGAAGAATAGTGTTCGACTTGCGTTACTTCTATCGTTTACTTCATGGCAACCTTTCATGAAACGTTTTTATCTTTTTTTTCAGTACCTATAACGAGTAATTATAAACGATAAAAAAATCTTTCATCTAAGTATCAACAGCAAACCTATCGCTTAATGTACGCCCAACAGAAGTCATTAGTATATTCAAATCAGATATAGATTTCTAGAGGTATGTGGGGAAAGATAAGTTTATTAAATGTTATCATTAACTAGAAAATAATTTTAAAAAAATAACATGTATATACAAAAGACTGTTTCTACTTTCTCTTCTTGTCAAGTCTTTGGGCAGAGACACCATACCATGGATTTTAACTGTTCTTATGTTCTACAGTAATTTCCCAATTTGCCTGGAATTTTATTTCTGTCCGTCTATTGCAGGGAGGTTCACTACAAGGGGTGGTGAAAATAAAACCGTAACAAAAAATATATAAAATATATTTTATTTTAATGTTGAGGCAATGCAGTCGTAAACTGCTTACTTGGAAAGAGTTTGTGATAATTATTTAATTATCATTAAAAAGCAAAATATTTATTGTTTAATACTCTCACTCTCTCTCTCGCTTTCTCTTTATAAATATTTATTGTAAAATCTACACACACACACATATATATATATATATATATGTATTGCCGCAAAAAATAATGTAAATACTGGGTTGTGCAGAGGAAACGCATGTTTTTCAATATTGAATTACTGGGATACAATGGGTTGAAAATAATA
>JAAAKQ030497802.1:5113-16639 GCA_010016005.3 Zanna intricata | reverse complement strand
GCAATAATTCTTCTATCTCTATACTTGAATCCTAAATTTCTTAACATTTTTTTCCAGTCTACTTTATCAAATGCCTTTTCATGTATATTAGTTTTTTCTTTAATTTTCCTTCTACTATTAATCTGGGTACTAAAATTGCTTTCCTTGTCTCTATATTTTTCCTGAAACCAAATTGGTCTTATTCCACTCAATTTTTCTGTACAAAATTCTAATTAAAATTTTCGTGCATCAGTAGTCAAGCAATTGTTCTGTATTTCTCATATTTATCTGCTTCTGCTTTCTGTGGTATCAGGACAATAATACAATTTTTGAAGTCTGATGTAACTTGCCTTTTTTTCATAAATATTACACATTGTGTAATCTATCACGTCCTCACCTGCTTTGCGCATTAATTCTGCAGGTATCCCATATATTCCAGGAACCTTTCTGCTGTTTTCTGTTTGTATCCTTTAATGCTCTATTAAATTCAGATCTCACTATTTTATTTCCATATTCATACTCTTCAACTTTCTCTATAACACCAGTTTCAAAATCATTTTATTCATATAACTCTTCAATATATTTC
The DNA here is from genome assembly GCA_010016005.3 of Zanna intricata. Taxonomy (NCBI): domain Eukaryota; kingdom Metazoa; phylum Arthropoda; class Insecta; order Hemiptera; family Fulgoridae; genus Zanna; species Zanna intricata. The sequence continues at coordinate 16,074 of JAAAKQ030497802.1, read as the reverse complement.
ACTCCTCTATGAACCTTTTCTTTTGAGTTATAAATCGGTGTACCATTTTTATCGAACACATTATTAAATTTTAACTTATGTACCACAAAATTCTCTTTAATATTCCTGAATGCTTCATCTTCACACCTGAACATTTTTCTTTAATCCACTCTTCTTACATTATATTTCTTAATTGTTGACAGCTCCTTTTCCTTCTTCATCAATAGCATTTTTATATTTTCTATGCTCATCCATCAGCTGCAAAATATCTTCTGTTATCCAAGGTGTTCTGCTACTTCTCTTTCTTTTCCCTAAGTTTGCTTTTGCTGATTTAAGAATTTCTTTTTTAACATTCTTCCATTTGTCTTCCTTATTTTCTACCTTATCTTTTTTACTGTCCTCTTGCAATTTTCTACTTAAAAATCTTCTTTACCTCTTTTTCCTCAAGCTTCTCTAAGTTTCATCCTTTCTTCAAATTTTTAAACCCCAATCTACATTTCATTATCACTTAATTATGGTCACATACAATACCTGCTGCTGTATATGTTCTGCAGTCAATGAGTTGATCTCTAAATCTTTGTTTAACCGTGATACCTTGTAGTATTGCCCTGCTTTTTCCATCTGTATATTCTTCTATTATGGTTTTTAAACTGGGTGTTGGCAATTACTAAGTTATAATTTGTACAAAACTCAATAAGTTGGTCACCTCTTTCATTCCTTTCGCCCAGCCTGTATTCACCCACAGTATTAACTTCCTTGCCTTTTCCAATGCTTGCATTCCAATCTCAACTATTATTAAGTTTGCATCCCTTTTTATGTGTTTGTTTCATCAATTTCTTCATATATATACTCTACCTCATCATCATCATGGGCACTTGTAGGCATATAAACGTTAATCTGTTGTACAACTGCTTTTATCAAAATTATTATAACTCCCCATATATATTGAAGTCCAAAATAATTATATAACTAATAAGAATGATAAACATTGTTAAACTTTATGTTAATAATATTTTGTTAATATTAAAATAGTTCCGCCTTTGTTGTGTGAAATCATATCTTTGAAATTTGGCAGAAAATTATGGAACCTACTAGAAACAGTAAGGTTGTATCTTTGTATTAGTATTTTTTGCAAAGAATTAATTTTTGTTTGGCAATTTGCATTGACAAAGTTTAGTTTTATAATTAATGTAATTACTTATTCTGTTTGGAATTAATTGTATTTATAGAGTAGAAATTAGTAATAGAAGCAAATAGATTTTTCTAGAAGTATAACGGACAATATATATATATGCAAGACTAGGGAACTGTTCATTGGCTCAGTAGGTATCGTAGTTCCAATTGGTTACACTGCTGATGTAACTGTGTAAAAGTTTAAATTCTTTTGTATAAATTTTGTTAAGTGTAATAAGAGTTTGTTTTTGGGTTAAATAAATTATTTTGAGGAAGTCTGATATCGTGTTGGCTATTCTCTCACTACAAATCATTGTTGGCTTAGATTTTTATCCTGATTACAGTAATTTTGCCGCTAAGCTTTTTTAGATACTCTACTCTCTGCACTCTCTTTTTTTTCCATTACAAAACCTACTTTTACCTGCCCTTTATTTGAGATTGAGTTAATTATTCTAATATCACACGAGCAAAAGTCATTTTCTCTTCCCACTGAACCTTGTTAGTTCCTATTATATCTACATTTAACCTATCCATTTTTCTTCTTAAATTTTCTAATCTACAAATCTTTTTCAAAATTCTAGTAGTTCATAGCTCCAACTTGTAGAATGTTATTTCTTAGTAGTTCCCACCCAAAGATCTGAACGGAGGACTAGTTTACCTCAGGAATATTTTACCAAGGAAGGCACATCCATCTTTGTTACATGTAAATGCAGGGAAGTACATTTTCATGACAAAGTTTTTCATTGCTTTCAGTTGCATAGTATTCACAATACAGAGTGATGTAGATATGGCTGTTTAAATCTAACCGACCTACGCCCTTAACAACCATTGAAAGAGCCGCTTCCCTCTTTCAGTAATCATTCTTTAGTCTGGCTGTCAAAACAGAAACCACTTCAACATGGTTGCACTTTCGGTCCAGCTCTTCTGCATCACTGAGCACTCCAAGCCCCCTCACCATTGGTAAGGTCTCATGATTCATAGTGGAAAAGTCTTTAATGAAGTGGTTTCCTCCAGCCATCTGAATCCTAAGCTGAAATAATGGACATTGAAACTACTAATAATATTTTGTGGGATAAGGGGATCTTCTTATCTGGAAGATGCTCGGTCCCAGCTTTTGTTAGCCGCTTACACATACCACCATAAGCAGTATATGTAATCGTTGCCTCATCTGTACCACAGGAGGTGAAAATCCAGAATTTCCCTTCCTTGAAATCAGGACCACGAAGCATTTCCTGTACTTAAGAGAGCTGAATCAATGTATAATTGAAAAATCTATAAATAATATGTCATGTTTCTCTATAAACTCTGTATACATACGTATCTACAACATGAACATTAATATATGCATAATATTTTATAATGTGTCACACCATCAAAATAATATGGTCACATTTAAAAAAAAAAAGAAGAATAATAATTTTAGATGTGAAAAAAATATACATGTATAATTTTATAAAAAAAAATAAACTAGAAAAAGTTAAAAAATACTTGAAATGTTAATTAAAGTAAAGCAAAAGTACTTGTATACAGTGAAACTTCCCCATAACAGTACCTCTTAAAAATAGAAACCTTCTCAAAACATATGGTTTTCAAAGTCCCCATTTATTTTAATAAACATTAATCTCTTCAAGATGGAAAAAAGACCTCCAGGTTGGTCTAGTGATACACTCATTACATATTATACTTCTGTTAAGTATGTCTTATACTTGTCGTGGTCGATCCATGACGAGGATTTCAATAACGCAGCAACTACCTCTCCCGGTATGGACACCACAAGGACTAGGATCATCCTTGAGGTATGCCTATTTTTGAGGGGCACCTCATAGACGGTGTACCGGTGCCACAAACTGACCTCATCCAATATGTCTGCCAGCAGCCATTTTGATAACATGACAGGATTCGGCCATCTTGTGACGTCACAAGATTCTGGTCACATGATCAAACATGGCTGCCCGCCGCCATATTTGATGACATTTCCTATTTCTGTACTACTTATGAGTTTGTCTTTTACAGGTAAGGTAGGTTCTTATGAAGAATTAAAAAAAATTTTTTTTTGCAAAACTTGTTTGTAAATTTTATGAATTTTAATTTTGTCCTATTATTTTTTTTAATAAATTACTTCTGGAGAAAGTAAGTTTCAAAAAAGTTATTTTTATAAAGAGAAGATTGAGACTTTCATGTTAGAAGTTTCTTTAACACTTAAGATTGCCACACATTTTTTAGTAATAAATAATCCTAGGCCACAACTATTTTTGAACAAAATTAGCTACGTTAACTTGAAGCTATGTAACTCATAAACGGTTCACAGTAACTTGTCTCTGCAGGCTGCATGAATCAAAACTGGGGTACACGGATATCTTTACTTTGAGGCCTTGTAAAAGTACAATCACATTCACGTAGTTTTTATATACACTTTAATAAGTAGTGGCCTCTGGGAGTGATTCAGTATTGTTAGTCAGTCTGTAGCATCTTATTTATTGTGTTTGTTATATTACGTGAAATATCAATATGTTGCAGTTATGGTTTACAATATAGTCTTTTTATGATATTTATAATTTGTTTAATGCAATTTAAGAAGAAATATAATGAAACAGTGTTACTGTTTATACTCTTTATACACATGGCATTGCAATATTTACAGATGTATGACATGTTTCGAAATAGATTATGTTTATACAAACAAGGCTTTGATATGTTATGACTATTGTGTTTTACTATATTCCTACGGTTATCATCTTATTTTATTTCATAAAGCTTTAATAACATTGTTAGTCAGCATTATAATTTCTGCACATTAGAATCATGTAGCCTTACTTTGTGTTATAACGACACAAAAATGAGTATATTATCTAATGATGGGATTTCGATAGTATTAGCAGAATTGTCTAGTAGATGAAGATTTATTTGGCTTGTACGACAGTGATGCAGATCCAGTGTATCAGCTGAATTTGGAGAAGTTACCTTCAGAAAGTGATGAAGAAACATGTGAAAGTGTGGCAGAATTTGTTAAAGATGAAAAAAATTTATCTAAAAACCAGCTGGAGATGATGGCATGACATTACTACTGATAGAGGTATGCTTACTCCTATGTGGAGTCATGTTGGTGAGTCTAGCAGTAATAATTTTTTTTGGGTTCCAATACTCTCAATTTTCAATGAATGCGCTACAAAATCTTAAAATCTGACTTTATAAAAAATCTTCTGATCTTAAGTTGTGTTCTAAACTGATTGTTACCCTAAAAGTCTCATCAATTATTTTTTGGCGGTCTTGGGGAAAATTCACCTTATATCCCGGAAAAGTACATTTATGGAAATAGTAAATAGAATTAGGGTTATTATCTCACCTTAATACATTTCAGTTTCATACTCACAAAAATGTCATACAATTTTTTTTTTTGCCTTTTTCCCCAGACACTGCCTTGGCCAAAAGCCCCTTGCTGCTGTGTTTTTCTTTTATTGGGTGGGTAATTAATTTTCGCATTCTGATCCTTTAGACTGGTTGAGTATTCCCCAGGGCTGACCTAGGGAGACAAGTCATGTGTGAGTTTCATTCTTCTGGTGAGATTTCTCCTCAGTCCATCCCCTTGTGTCCTTTTGGTGCTAAAACCTTCCGGGCCAGCAGGAATATGTCTCTTGGGTGCCCTACTTGGAGGATGCAATGCGCTCCCTTCGTCGGAGGAAGACACACTTGTTGGCGATGAAATAATTATAACGTTTAGGAAAGAAGGAAGGTTGGTTTAGTAAAGTTGGGTAGTTTTATTTTTGTAATAAGAAGAAGTTTAATTCACTGAACTGGCTTAATAACTTTTACTACTATTAAATTTTTTATAATGTTTCATGATTAATTACATATTATTGTTATTAATTTAAGCAAACGGTACCTTTTTTTTTTACTGTAAAGCTAAACAGTATTAGTCATAAATCTATATTCAAGATTTTTGTTTTTTCAATTCTTTATAATTTTATTAAACATATTGGGGGAGGGGGAATTAAAAGCCAAAAGGAACCAACAATTTTAATGAAATTGAATATATATTTTTTTCTGTAATAAGAGTGATATATATGTTTATATTTAAAAATGCTAAAAGAATATTGCCAATACAAGAAACAGAATGTGAATAATTATTTAATATCTTCACTTAAATTACTTGTACAATAATTAAATCAGTTTGTATGGAAAAAAGGACAACCACAGAAAATGTTGCTCTACTGCAAAATCTTGTTTTTTTTTTATTTCACATGCTTTAAGTTGTGTATTTTTTAGTCGAGACAATTTTTTTTTTGGTAATTTCCAGTATTACTAATGATACAAATTAATTATTTTTAATTAAATTAGTGGAGGAAGTGATAACAAGGTAAAAATTGATTGCATAATTTTTCCAAATCATTTTAACAATACAATACCTCTGCTCTTTTAAGCCATACCTCTGCTCTTTTTCAACTAATCTGATTACATGAGGTATCATTTTGTTCATTATAGAAAGCTTACATTTTATCTAATAAAATAATATTTACAGAGCTAAAAAAATATTACTTTAAAAATATTACTGGTCCCCGTTTTGAAATTTATTTTGTAGAAAATGTTTGGTTCATGTATACAAAATTTCATTAAAACACCTGAAATCATTAGATATAAAGAATGTATAAATTTTTATTGAAAGTACACAAAATGGGAGAGATGGGAGATGAAGGTTCATGTCCATATGAACTTTTTTGTTTGATATTTTGAATTAATCTAATAACTTTGAGATAGCTTTTGGTTCTCATTTTGTGTATTCTATTACTTTATGATAGCTAATTAAGAAATATTGCAGCCTAAGTTTATATGTTATCCAGACTAGTATGGTATAACTGATAGAAGTGAAATTTATATAACACTTATCATGTTTATATTTAATTATCATATAGCCTATTGTTACTTAATAATCTACTAAATAGTAAATTCATGAAATATTTTCCTAATTTAATTATATTTCTTAAACACTGAATTTAATGCATTGGAATTATTAGTTTATACAGGATCTCCAACTAAAAGGAGCATCACTCAGAAGTTTACACTAAATGCATATTTTTGTAAAAATCACATATTGGTGCGAGATGGGTAATGTGGAAAATATTGGTACATCTGGAGCTGGATTGGGAAGGATTGATTGTTTATTGTCTAAATATTTGAGTATTGACAGTCTGTGTAGAGCACTGGCTTTAGAACAAGGTTGTGCAATTGTGTGTTGTCAGTTAAAATGCAGTTAACTGTTAAAGAAAGTGTATTAGCAATGGAAACTTATTTAGAGATGATATTTCATGTTGTGTGTTGCTGAAAGTTCAGGAGAAATATGAAAAGGAAGCTCCAGTGAGAAGTATTATTAACAAGTTAAAAAAATTTGTGAAACAGGTTACACCAACAACATGCCTATCACAGGTCAGTTTTAAATATGCTTTAATGTCATACAGGACAATAAAGGGCAGTTACAAGATATCCTCATAAATCTTTGCGAAGATTAAGCCAGGAAAAGGAAATTTCATTAGGATCAGCCCACACTGCAATTGAGGAGAATGCTGAAATATTATCCATTTCGAATGTAGGTTTTCCATGAGTTAACTAATCCTGATTGTGCTAACAGCTCAAGAACTTCATTAGAGGCAAAGGTGGCATTTTGATAAAGTATTTTTCACAGACGAAGCATGGCTTTCACCTTGGTGGGTATGTTAATAATCAAACTATCAAACCTGAGGTATTGAAACTCACAGATTCTCTTTGAATTTCCCCTACAACCACAAAAAATAGGTACACGGTGAGCAGTTTTAAGGCGAAAAGCAATAGGATCTTTGTTTTTTGAAAAAACTGTGGATGTTTACCAAGAAATATCCAAGAGTTCTTTAGTCATATTGTAAGAGGATGAGCATGTTTGCTGGTTGCAACACAACAGTACTGTTTGCCATACAACTTGCTCTGCTAAGGACATTTTATTGGTGGAAGAATCATTACTAAAGAATTGTGGCTACTAGATCCCCCTGATCTATTTTTTAAATTTATTTATTCATGTTTTCTTTTCTTTTCTAGTTTAATCATGTTGTTTAGATTTAAGCTTATTTTTAGTTTTAGGCTCATGATACTAGTTTTAAGTGTTTTTAAAATAAGCTTAGCTGTGATATTACTTTTAAGTTTTTGTTTCATTATTTAGTTAGTAAGGGTTTTCTTTCCTTTTAATTATTTTATTCCGGGTGATGATAATGTGAAGACTTTTTTGCCCACAAAATAGCCAAAAAAAAAAAGGATCCCCTGATCTAGCTAGTCCAGACTTCTTTTTCTTTTAAGGTTCAAATCCTAGTTCAGGCAGTTACTTTTGTACAGATTTGAATACTAGATTGTGGATACCGGTGTTCTTTGGTAGTTGGGTTTCAATTAACCACACATCTCGGGAATGGTTGACCTGAGATTGTACATGACTAAACCTCATTTACATTCATACATATCATACTCATTCATACTCTGAAGTAATACAGTGGTTCTGGGGGCTAAACAGAAAAAAAGGACTTCTTTCTGTGGGGTTACTTAAAAGAAATTGTCTGTTGGAGGAAATCACGCACCCTGCAGGGATTTAGGACAAACAAATATTACTAATGACATCCGGGATGTAGACACTATATAGCTAACAAGAGTAGCCACAAAAATGGTCAAACATGTTGACATGTGCTTAAAAATGGACGGACATCATTTTCAACACCTTCTGTAAACCATTATGTAAGTATTGACAATAAATAATTATTTATGAACTGAACTAAGAATTAAACTCTTTCAAGTTGAACACCGTGTAGAATTTTATTAATAAAATAAATATTACTATATATATATTCTATTCAACATGTTTTCCAGATTGTTTCAAGGGTAATTACCAATAAAACCCACCAAAAAAAAAAAAAAACACCAAATTAACAGCTAACTCGATGCAAACTTACAAATTTATATGACTGTAATTTATATTTTTGAATGATTTTTGAGTTATATACATATTTCTTACATACATTTACATACGTACAAGAAATTACATTTATTGTCCACTATATACCATCATTCAGTACAAGATATTCCTTAATAAAGAGTCAACTGTTCCACTGCTTTGAAAACAGTCCTTTCTCAAGATTGATCTCATAGCCAAAACTAAGTATGCCCTGAATGAAATCCAATCCTCTTGACTATTAGTAATCCAAGTCTTCTGATTTTTATGAAAATTTCATAATCGTAAAGACCATAACCAGAACCAAATTTATGTGTTATTAGGATGCCAATTTTCAGATTTCAGCTGTTAAATCTTAAAATATGTAAATTGTTATAACCATCATCATATACCATTATATTTAATAATTTATAAATTTAATTTATGAACTGCACATTATGTTTATGTAAAAAATACATTTACATACAGAATATTGTATAAATAAATACATGTAGCAAGTACGAAACTACTAGTAGTACGTACATTAATTACAACATTTAATTTTCCAGGTTTTCATGCACATTACTCACAGAATAATGAATTTAATGTAATTAGCACTCTAGTTAGTTCAGATTTTTATTAATCATCACTACAACTGCATTTGCTTTGGTTGAAATAGTAGTGCCTGCAGTTCTCATATATATTTTTTACTTTTAAAAGCATACATTAATTTGAGCTCATGCCTGCAGTTTTCATAAACAGCTGAACTAAAGTGTAACATTTTCAAGTCTGAAGGTGATATTTGAAATATGATGATCAGTAATTTAATCCACACTAATATTTTGACTCTTGATTTAATACTGACCATACATTCATGTTTCAGCCTCATAACATGTTCATTTTCATTTAAGAGTAGTATAAACTTCTGTAAAAAAAAAAAAAAAAAAAAAAAAAAAATTACTTATTAGGAAATGCATTAAAAAAGACACTAATATGAAATTAACTGCATTTATTTATTCTCCGAAACCTAAACTCTTAACTTATGTTGTTATCTAGAAAAAAATTAGTTAATTACATGGTTAGCACATAGTTATGACAGGGTAGATCAAATAATACCATTTTGTACATATTAAACGAGTAATTCAAAATATAATGTAATAAGTTGGCTAAGGCAAAGTTTATAAATAAAACAAAGTGAGTCATTTGAATAAATAAATTAATTTATAAAATTAATAATACCTTATACCCACAAGTAATTTTTTATATATTATACAGAATAATAAAAAGATTATCTGTCTATTGAAGAGTAATTATTGTATTGTATACAAAATAATTTATTATTTATTTAACCCTTAATTACTAGGATGGGTGAAAAAGTCACCCATGCTGAGGAAAATTCGGCTGCCATATGTTGGCAAATCTGTATATAAATTTTTCTTCTTGATATTTTCTTGATTGGCAGTGCCCAGCATGGTAATGTAGAGAATCATTACTAGTTGTTTGTGCGTTATTCTGTATGGAGACTCTCTGGGTGAATATTCATCTATCCTGCTAACAATGTAATTTTTTTAGTTTTATGTTTTTTTTTATGTGTGTGTGTGTGTGTGTGTGTATGTGTGTGTTTTTATCAAAATAAACAAGTTGTTTAGGCATAAATTAAGTGTCATTGATATAGAAAATGCCATTTCTGAGAATTTTGGTTCAAAAGACGAAGAAGATGGATCGTCTTTCTCAGAATCAGACTTAGATGAAGAGGATGATGTTCAATCTAATGAACAGTATAGAATGAATAGATGATAGTGATAGTGACCCAAACTTTGTTGATAGTGATAACTTTGATAATGAACCACATTTAAACTTTTTATAGCTTTCAACATCTGAACCGAGGAATACTAGTGGAATAAATGTCTACAACAAGCTGCTAGAAATCAAATAGCAGGTTGTACAGGAACTGAAGGGGGCCTTCAGTTCCTGTACAACCTTTTTGAGCAGCTTGTTCAACCACACATTATGAGAAGACTGGAAACCTTTGAACTCACTTGAGGTACAAAATGGAAGTAGTCCTAAAACTAAATGAAGAGGAGTCAGTTGCAGTTTTCTCAGGACCAGTGAGAGTACCACGACACTTTCATAAACTACTGCATCTAGTGCCAGACAAGGCCACTGCAAACTCTGCCAAATTGGACAAAAAGTATGCAGTTCAATGCTTAAAATGTCTTAACTACATTTGTTGCTGAACACAGGAAGAAAATTTGCAGAAGGTACTAAGTTACAAAAGATGAATGTAGAAATCCTTTACTTAGTTTTATAGTACCTAATTTTTAAGGACTTATAATCTCTAATAATATGTTAATATTTACATTTTTATACTTAACTATATATAGAATAAAATTATTATACAAAAAACTAAATAAAAGTGCATTTTATATTTTTTCCCCTTCCAAAAAATTCCAAATTAGAATATGGTAAAAGTAGACGTTTTGTTTTTTACGAAAAAAGGCATATTAATATTTTGTTAGATATTAAATAATACCACTCAAAATATGTTTTTAGGTGAACAATAAAAGGTATACATTGATAATAAATGTTAATAACAAATAACATGATAATATACAGAAAAAAAATTTTTGGGTGAAATTTCACCCATTCTAATAATAAAGACTGATAGGAATATCCTAGTAATTAAGGGTTAATATTATATTCATTTTATATGTTTATAATGTTATATTATGGTCAATGAGGTGTACTTTAGGGCTCATTATTAGATGGAAGGAGTCATAAAAACTGGGTAATTAGAAATATTTTCAAAGTTTATTTTTATCTTAGTTGTCATGTTAATGGTCTAGTTAAGTTTCACTGTTAAAGTGAACTGATT
>JAAAKQ030497791.1:3354-20726 GCA_010016005.3 Zanna intricata | reverse complement strand
ATATACATCATCCTCATTCATCCTCTGAAGTAATACCTTACGGTAGTTCCGGAGGCTAAACAGATAAAGAGAGAGAAATTAATTAATCACATGTAAACACATCCGATTTCCAAACAAATTTATTACAAAAGGAGCTTTTCCGAGAAAACATATTTTCCACATTCCAGTAAAGATAAAATAAATATTTTTAAAGAAACGATAAATATAAAATGAACTAATTAAGTAAGTTTAATTCAGTTAAAATAGTTAAATTTTTAATTACCTCTAATTATTAGTGAGAAAAGTGTTCAAAATATTAACATAACCTGAATTTGTAGGATTTACGAGTTAATGCTACGATTACGTTTGTGCAGTTTCATTTTAGTCTACTCGTAAAAAAATAAAATGAGTTATACGTAATTAGTTTGCAGTCTTTGTGGAGGGATGCTAATGAAACATAGCAGATATAGATTAATTTTTGATTCATAAACGTTTTTGAAGTAATTCCTCCATTTTTCAAAAGAAGATATAAGTTCCTTCTTAGAATAGGGCATAAGTTCGAACAATTTTGGGAATCGCTACAATTTATATAAATTTTTCATTCGTACTTCTCTCTTGTAGATTGTTTTCTTATAAAAAGATATTGTAACCTTACTTAAAGAAAAGGTAGGTTTATTTTATTATTTCAAAGACTCATCGATAGGAGTAATATGGATCTTGTAAAAATAAAACGTGTAACTCTACTTTAAATAAATTAATCAGTAGGAATTAAAAATAACAGAAATATCATGTCCTTTGTCACCGACCGAAAAATTGTGATAAATCACGGGAAAATTATTCCGTTGGCCGGTTGTATAAGAACGCAATAGTCAGAATTTTTATTAGATTAACAATCTAATAAAAGCCGCTTACGAATTAATCATGTTCAATGAAATGTAACAAAGATATGAAAACCCCCAACTTTGTATTATTTAAGCTCTTTTTGACTTTTTATTAAAGGAGTCTCAAGATGCAATATATAGGTATAGTATATTTTATACCCGGAAATAATTGTAGGCATAATAAATAAGAAGGAGCTGTCTTGAAAATAAAGAATTTTTAATTTCAGTATAAAAATATTAAAAATAAATAGATTTTTTTTTTATGCAAGTTTCGTACATAAAGCTAATACACTGCATACAAGTCGCAACAGTGAGATATTTGTTACAAAGATGTAACGGTTTCAAATTAATTTTTTCCCGGTTGTTTGGTACTAGACCTTTTCACCGCTATTTGAAGACCTTTTTGTATTCGTTTTCACCAACAAATCACTTGACGCCCGAATATATAACTTTTTTAAATAGGTAGAAGACATTGAACTTAAGTAAATATTGCACGGTGGGTAACTTGATTAGTTCCATTTACAATTTTTCCAGACGATGAGTTGTCAAAGCTGCAGATGAGCACTCACTTTATCGTGATACTCGCATATAACACGGTTTGTCAGCTGTTAAGCAGCGCGGCGCAAATTCAGAAGCACCTCACAGTTATATTCTTCCTTATGAAGTGAAGTCTATCGATTTGGCTACGATCTGTGATCGTAAAGGCGGATTTCGCTTATCGATTTTTTTTTTTTGCTGATTTAGAGTAATAAACTTAAATGACTGGGAAGTTCGTCCCGTGCTTCATTGCAGTAAAATTCGAATTGAAAAATGTATCAGCTTTGTATAGCAGATTAGAAATTGCAATGAAGCAAAGTTTAATAAAAAAAAAAAAAAAAAACAGTCAACGAATTGAATCCTAAGAGTGGTGCCAATCTTCACTTTAGAAACTAATTAATATATGTTAATTTTCTGTAACTTTTTATATGTATTAATGTTGTGAATGTTGTAGTTTCATTAAGTTGCTTCAAAGCGAAAAGATATGGTTTTACTTTTTCTTAACCGAATCGATTTTGTGATTTATTAAATAAAAAATTTATCAAACATTTTTCAGGATGGGCAATAGAAATACTACAATTATTAATGGGATTACCATCAATTCTATGATCGATCATTATTATTTATTCTAGTTTTTTCTTTCTTGTTTTTTGGATGGATATTTTTCTACTCATAATAAACGTGAGTTATTATTTACATTTAATCTTGAACTAAAAGTACATTCTTTTTAGATCTTATTTGAAAAAATCGATTTTATAAAAAATGGAATTTAGATGTTAATTATTACATTCATAATATCGAAAATTCATGAGTTCGTACACCAAGAATAAGTGTTATAAGATAACAGTTTTTTTTTTATTCATAATTCTGTGGCCACTTAAATCATAATTGACCGTTCAAATTTTCATTTATTTCTTTTAGTATGTACAAATAATACATGTATATCGCTAGATAATTTGTATATATTTTAACATTGGAATGTGAACATATACACATCGCCGCGTTGCCGTGTTGTAATTTGAAATTTTTGAAACGAGTCATGTTTTGTATTTCTCTAAATAGATCTAAACGAAGAGGTAGCAGAGACCGTATTTGTCTCGATGCTCGGGGTTCATTCGGATCCATTAAGGCTTGTGTAATTCTAAATAATTGATGAACTTTCCATGGGAAACTCCTCACTCATTTCCTGATATTACCTTCCTTTATTCCCTTTATTCGCCTTTGTAAGATTTTTTTGACTCTTATTCACACTTGTTATATTACAATTAAATTGTATTATTGGTTCGCGCATTTCCGCATATTTATGTGTAAATATGTATTTCAGTTCTATGTTCCATCAAAAATTGATGCATTTTCGTAGAATTAAAATTTTAATAATTTTCATAACAAAAATTAAAGTAAAAGTTGTACTTCTTGGTAAACAATTAAAGGTGATCTGATGAATGGTATAGTCGCGTTTACTGTGTATACGATTAGGTTATATATTAACTATTCTTATATACTGAACAATATCAGTAAACTATTCAAACAAATAAAACTTGATTTCTTATCTAAAATCGATTTTGCTGTATTGTCTTCTTTTCTTTTTCTTTAGATGAATTGAATAATAATTAGTAGCCTATATTATTTTGTATAATGACTGATTGAATAATGTTTTTAAATAATTTGAGCTTTAAAATAGAAAATAATAATATAACACAAAAAATAAAAGTATAAACATTTAAGTTTGTAAAATTATTATAATATATAATGCAATTAATTCGTAGCATTTGTAAAATTAACAATAAAAAATAGACTTAATAAAAATCTTGAAGAAAAATAACTCAAAAATCACATAGAACTAAAAAAATTAAAAAAAAACAAACTTAAATAAAAACAAAAACCTGACAAAATACCAAAAAATATAATAAAAAAAAATAATAATAAAAATAAAGGTAAAATCCTTAAATCAAATGATAAAATAAAAAAATAGTCATCCTCAAATAACCAAAATAAAAAAGAGCCACCAAAAATACAAAAAAAAAGAGAAATGTTTATGTATATACTATAAAAAAAACTAACATAAGGAAAGGAAAAGGAATCAGAAAAAAATAAATAATAAATTAAACGAATTCTATAAATATAAGTTAAACCAATACAAAAAAAAAAAAGTTGAATCTATAAACCAACCCCAACTCCAAAATAAAATCCTTGGAGTAAAATCCAGAAAAAAATGGAAACCCACATAAACAAATTAATGACACAAAAAATATAACTATAGAGTAATAAATAATTAACTTAAAAAGGGGGAACGGTATTAAAAGATATCACGTACAAAAAATTCCATAATATAATCTTTGATGAGAAAATGTTTTATTAGTGACGTCAGATTGATAAGTTTATGAAAAATTATCACAGTTAAAAACTTCTTATATGTGTTATTTATTTATGATTAAACTTATCAAAATAACTTATATTCCTTGAACTATATAACAGAGAATAACCTAACGGTGGTTCCGGAGGTAAAAAAAAAAAAAAAAAAAAAAAAAAAAAAAAAACAGAATTAATGTTCTAAGATCTTTTGTGCGTTTTACGAGACATAATTATTTACTTTTACTTCACCAGAACGTGTTGATTACATTATAAATATGTGAATATAAGAAGAATTATGAATCTTAATTCAATATTACAAATTTTGATATATATTTTAACTGTTAAGTATATATTTATAATTTTTTAATAACTAGCCTTTGTTATGTCATTTTTATATTTTTTTATGTGAAATAAGTTTTTCCTATAAAAAGCAGGAACTCTGATTTTAAAAAATCTTTCAGTTTAAATTTGTTCATTTTTTTTTTTCAGAAATTTGGATGTAATATTTTAGAATTTAATTGTTAACAAGAAATTATAATTATAGAAGTTGAAAACGGCATTTTTCTTTTCACTTAATATCTTCGAAAATATGGAAAATGTCAGTTGTTGTTTTTTTAGATTGAATATAAATATAATGATAACAGGAGTCATTTCTGTTCTAAGATAAATATTTAGAAGTAGTATGTATTAAAAAAATTGGAGAACAAGAAAACACTCATAAAAAATTTACAAATTGTAAATTAAAATCAAAAACTAAATTGTAATATTTGTTGTTCTCCATCAGTAGACATTTAATATTAAAAGATTAAATTAATAAATAAAGAAATTAATTAATAATCAGTAAGGTTGAAAAAACTGTAACCGAAATTTCAGACCGATAATAATAAAAAAATAAAAAGAAAACCGTAATAAAAATCACATCTTCCATATGATATGATATCAAAGGTAGAAAAATCGAACTGAGCAGATCACCGAAGGTTGCGTCTTTCTGTTCAGGTTGCTGCAGCTATCTTTAAACTAAAGAACGTAATCTGAACTGAAACCAACTCTAGCGAACATGATCGAATGTATCATTAATGGCAAATTAAAAAGCCGACCGATTAGAGAAACTAGACTAAAGCCGTCGTAGAAAAAACAGATGTCTCCAAACAAAGGATTGTTACATAACCGAGGAATAAGCTTTCGACAAATAAAACGATAGAGGAAATTGAAGCTAAATAAGCTGGAATATAATGCACCGACGCGACGGTAATAGTTGAAATAGAGAAAAATCTCCATTCAAAGAATCCGCAAAGAAGACTCCGTGATGATAGTTGGAAAAGAGAGTGATGGACAAGCATCAGTGGAACTCCTGAGAGCTCGGAGGTCTGTAAAAGATAGGGCGAACCTTTTAACGAACCCAAACACTTTAGCGGGGAATATATCAAGCTTAATCTCTAATGAAATGCGCACCATTTCATCTGGTGTTAGCTGATCCTCTCCATGATTTACTGCAGAGGAAGATTCCATCTCCGAAGTCTCAGAGCCCCTGGAAACAGAGATGGAGGAGGTCAGGAGGATGGAGAGAAGAAAGAAAAAGGAGGGCCAGGGTTCTAGAAAACCTAGGCGATAGATTGTATAATTGTAATTTTTTTTACGAATTTTCATTAAAGATGAGTTTTTAAGAATTATTACTCCCGTTTTGACAGATATGACAATATTTATTTAGAAATTGATGTATTTTTTAAGTAGACAAGGGACCTATTCACCTTGTTATCTTGTGTTTCTTTATTGGGGTTTTAATATCGTATGACAAGTCTATTTCTGGATCTGTCTGATAAGAATAATCTTCTGATTAGGTTGTTAGTTATTTTATCAGGGATGGAAACTATTTTTTTATTTTTTTTTTGTTTGTTGGGAAAAGGGCTAATGACCATAGCAGCCGATCCCCGTGACCCCCCTCCAAAAAAAAAGAAGAAATCGCATCCTCAAGCGATTGCAGAATTATTTTATTTATTATTATTATATCTTTATATATGTAATTATTTATCTGATTTTTAATGTACCTGTTTAGATACTATTTCTTTAATATCTACTGATGATGATTGTTTAAGAATTGAAATGGCCATCTAGTTTTAGATTTTTAATAACATTTTTTATTAATGATTTTTGGCGTTTTCTTGTTTTCCAATTTATTCCTACATCTATTTAGTTTACCTCTGTGTTTAGTACATCGCAATTAAAAGTAGATTAGTAAATACTTTGCTGGACAATGTTATACATTTTCCAGTCTTTAAACAACGCTATAAAGATATAGTTATTTTTTTCGGTCCATTCGTAGCAATTAAATTCCTTAAAAAAAAATTATTATTTTCCGTCTGGGAGACAGGTTCTCTTCCGGCAAATATTTAAAAGTATCGGTCTGGTTTAACGGTAGATTGTTCTGCAGGTTTTGTCAATGTCTGATCATATGTAAGCGACGAAGAAAATATCTTAGAAAATTTAAGTAAAATAAAATCTTTTACTATGAAAATTCCATTTTTTTTATCCGTTTCAGATTTTACTACGGCTGAAGAATTGATTATTTTTTTAATTTAAATTTTTTCTTTACTAATAAACAATATTTTTTAAAATATTAAAATCATATTTTTCTAATAATTCCGTAGTTTTGTTTCAGATAAATGAATATTTATGTTAAAAATAAACGTTGAAACAGGTTTTTTTTTTTTTTTAAACTATACCCTTTTATGAACTGCAATTGAAACAGATTTAATTCAGTTATCAAAAAAATTAGGTAAAATATAAATGGTGCCTGGTTGTTTTATTTTAATTAAAATTAATTATTTTTATTTTTGCATCTCACTTTATTTTTTTTTTTTTATTTCTTTTTGAAAAACAGAAAAATCATTTGTTTTTGTCATAATTATTGATATTAACATAATTAAAATAATACTAGCAATTATTACTGTTGTTGATTTTAAGACAAAAATTAATGTTAAAACCGAAATAATTTAAAAAAAAAAAAGCTTAAAAAAAAATCATCTGATTACTCATTAATGTGCACAATAAGCTACTGATTTTGATTGAACGAGTGTTGTCCCTAACCTAACAGTTTTACACCTACCCTTTTCCAACCTTTTGACAATAGATTTCCTTCATTCAACCTTAAAAACATAATAGATTTTTCTGATCTACTATCCTAACTAAAAACATTTTTTTCTTTTATATGCCTAGTTTTAACTAGGCATTAACTAAGTTTTAACTAGGACTTTTTTTCAAAATTTAATTTTTATTTGCTTAAATTACAGTGACATTCTACTGATTCGAACCGTTTTAAAACTTTGCATAAAAAAATGTTGATTTTTAATTATGTGTGTAATTTTTTAAAAATTTAAATAAACAGTTTAAAAAGCTTTTTAATATAAGTTTTAATTCACTAATAAAATAATAATATTACAAAAAATAGTTTTGCTTCGTAGAATTTACTTGCATATTTTTGTTGTAATTAGGTGTTTTTCAGATTTGATTCGATTCTGCATTTTTTCCGATTTTTTTTACTAATTTTAATCTCAACCTAATTTTTAACAACATCCTAGCATCTCAATTCCTTGCTTTATGTTGTAATCTATGTTTCTCTGTAAATTTACCTTTTACTCATTGTTCCGTTACTAAATTAACTAATCGTAGGTATAATGTATTCGATATACACATGAAGTATTTTTTTTTAAATTCCATTATGTTTGAGACTAATACGATTTATTTTAAACTTTTAAATTTTACGTAAACTATCATCTTTATTATTGTTATTTTTTTTTAACTTATAAATCAAATTTTTTATAGTGACATAGAAGTTTTTTAAAAAATGGTAGTAAATAAAATAAAAAAATAAAAAATGTAATGTATGTATGTGCCCATATATGGATGTGTCGCACTGCTTTTGGCCTTATATCTTGATTTGGTCAATTCTCTTCAAACTCTGCTCAAATATTGTACGTATTAATTTTGTTCCAAAATCTTTTAGGGGTTGGGGAATATCCAGAAAAAAACGATTTCGATTTTTGTCAGATGCTCTTAGAGGAAACTTTATTAAAGTAAACTTGTTACCTACAATGCGTATTAATCAAAAAAATATTTTTTCTAAATCAACCTTTGTAAAGTTAATGTAAAGTGGTTGTTAGATTTAGAGAAAACTTTACTTAAACAAATTTGTTAAGTTTTTACCTATATATGAATATTTTTAGGAAAACTTTTTCTTAAAATTTATTCTCTACTTCTCAAAAATGTGTGTGTGTGTGTATATATATATATATTATTTTTTGGCTATAATTCTCAATTTACATAGTTTTGGCTCCCAACAATATACCCTCATCCCAAAATAAGAAGCTTCTTATTTTGGGATGAGGGTATATTACGATAGAAACAAATTTGAATATTAACAAAAATAGAATACGATAAAAGTCATACTCTATTTTTTTATTTATTTATCTTTTTTAAATATTTTTAAACAATTATTATTTTTTTTTTTTTTTGTGTTAAGCATCAGTTCTTTATAAACAACTTTTACTAAATTTCCCCACAGAATAAATAAAATTTTAATTTGAAATTTGGAAATTCTGACGCTTAAAGCTTATTTTGGTAATCATTATAATGATTAAGAAGTCCCATTGATACGGAAGCCCCAAAATTTAAAAAATTCCAATTTTTTGTTAACTTACATTTAAACGGTTGTTATGGAAATAAAAATAAGTCTTCTAATGATAGAATTGCAAACACTTAACAGCGAAGCCGTAAAGGTTTTGCTGTGAAAAAGCTGTGCAACTTATTTTATGACTTGACCGAGGCCTTGCCGGTCAAATCCTGTAATTTGCCGGATTTTGTTTTTTTTTTTTGAGTTAATAAATAATGCAATTTCAGAAATAAATTAATATTTTTTTACTTAAAATATTTATTATATTTTATTTTATTTTCTTCTTTTTAAGAAAATAATTTTATTCCTAATTTATTTTAATTAATTTGTTACGATAATTTTTAAATTCATGGTGTTTATAGTTGTTTGTAGTATACTTTTTCAAAATAATATATTCTTTAAGAGCAAAATTCTGATTTCCCTTTTTTTCTCTTATCATTATACGTTTTTTAATATATATATACATATATTTCTTAAAATTAGATTTAAATCTTTTTCTAAAAAGAGATATGATTGATTATATTATTATGCAATTTTATGTGGGTCCTGGAAAATATCACTTTTTGCGGCTGGAGGGTTATAAAATTAGCTAAAATTGTGTTATGAAACGTATGAGCAGCCCGAAATGATATCAAACAGAAAATTTATCGGTCAAAATATTATTACCTCTGGATTTTGTATTAGATTTTTTACCTCTAGATTTTGTGATTTTTTTATTACCTCTAGCTGCCGGCCTCCGTGGCGCGAGTGGTAGCGTCTCTGCCTTTCATCCGAAGGTCCCGGGTTCGAATCCCGGTCAAGCATGGCATTTTTCACACACGCTACAATTCATTCATCTCATCCTCTGAAGATATACCGTAATGGTGATTCCGGAGGTTAAACAGAAAAAAAAATTACCTCTAGAGCTTTTGAATTGGAAAATACTGAAAATTTATGTTATAGAATCCTCTATGTTAGACTGTGTGTATGGTTTTCCCCTTTTCTTGGATTTATATCTCATTAATGATTTAAAATGTAGAATCATGAAGTCTTATTCGTTAGGAACAATGATTCCTTTTATAAAAATTGTGTAATGAGTTGGGATGATATAGGTTATTAAATTTGGTGAAAATTTTGCTGTTATGTTTTTAAGCTTATAAAAATAATTTCGCCCCAATGATACCGTCAAATGTAATAAAATTTAAAAAAAATTTTATTGAAGCTTTCAAAAAATTCTGTTTATTAAAAAAAACTACTGGAAGCCTATTTCCAGTCCGTCTTGGCGTTCTCCTGGACGTTTCGCGTTGATTTTTTCTTACTCTGTTCGGAATGACCACAGATATCTCATCAAGCGTCATCGGACCCCAAACTAGAGTCTCCTCTGAGAATTCCTAAAAAAATCCTCATTTATTCGTTGAGGATCTTTCCGAAGTTATTACTGACAAGAGAGTCGCTTTGAAAATCTGTCAATGCTTGATTACATATCTGCGGGCCATTTCGTATAGAATATATAAAAAATCACTCCGTCAAATAGAACGTCTGGACGGACTGGGAATAGGTTTTGAGCACTTATTGTAGCCGTGGTAGGAAAGGAAAGAGAAAAACAACGGGTTTAGGGTTGTGAGACATGTGGAGTAGTTTTTAGCCAAGTTTTTAAAATATATAATACCAGCTCGGGGCCACTAGAACATATAAATAATTTCCAGTTTCTCTATGCGTTTTACGGTTAGGTTTTTTATACTTCTTTTTTTTTAATATAGCACAATGAGTAATACAATAAGGAACCAAATTTCATGGTTTAGATTACGCCATTCCTGATGTATAAAACATTGTATCGGTCATTCAAAAGACAATAAATCATACAGAATTTAGTAACCGTACATTAAATTTTTTTATACTTTTAACTCAAAGACTGAATAAGTGTACAAAATCGTAAAATTCCAGTCGGGTTATTTTCTTTTTTGAACGATAGATAGCCTACTTTATTTTAGATTCGAAAATTATAAACGCAAGGAATAAACCCGAAAATTATATTTCCATTGTTCTTTGTAAAACCTAAATAAGAATTTAAAAAAACGAATAAACCTATTTTTATAGTTGAACGTTAAAAAAAAATAATTTTTGTTTGGAAGTATAATACTGAAAAATTACACGATTAAAGTTTAATTTCCATAAAACTTGGCTTTATAGCTGTTGTGAAAAATAAAAACGGAAATGATGCATTCAAATATCAAAGATCCTTATTTCTATTTGAAGAAATTAAAACAAAAAGAACTACGATCAGACGGTTTCATTTGACTCTTGTCAAATCGGCTCAAGAGAATTATCGTTTACTTTCCCAAAAAGTATAAACACTTCAAGTCGACGCCGGAGTGGTAATTTTTTAACGCTAACACCTCCTGTATACGTTCTCCCGAACACCAAAATATTGTTAAATTTTAATTAACCATAAATTCATTGCACCTGGCGTTTTCTACAGATAATAGCAAGTACAGGTCGCTGTAATCATATGAAACAACAAAATTTGACTCCGGTTTCATTTTCACACTAGATGTGTTAAAAATAAACTCGATCAATTTTTTTTTTATAAATGAATGATTTTGGTCCACTTAAAACAATATTTGTTAATTTAAGCAAGATTAGTTTTAATCTCATCTATTATTTTAATGTGCATCTGATATCCAATAACTTTTATTTTCCTTTTAATTTTAAACATATTATGTATTTCTTAACGTGTTGTCTGTATAGATTTTGCATGATATTTGCATGTTAATTATTTTCAAATGAATCTATTTTATTCCGTTTTGTAGGTTCAGTTATTAAAATGTGTTATCATCTAATTAATGCATGTTATTTGCTCGAATAATCCGTTTATGCATGCACGTCTAGAATATGAGCATGTATGCATCTGTATCTGAAATACAATTATGTATTAAACAGTGGATAATTCGTTTTGCGTTCTAAATCTTTTCTAGAATTATGTTTAATCATGTTTTAAAAATGAATACTTTATCGGAATCCTGGGTTGAAAATTTATTATATATTTAAAATTTGATCACTTGTTGAAAAGAACGTAGTTTAACTTTATGGTGGATTATCTTTAAGCTATTTTTAACCAGAATGCTATCACGACAAGGTTAATTTTATATATATATATATACACTGTAGGATGTTGAACGGATTTTTACAAACATAGCTATAAATCTCTTTTATACATTCAAAAACTAATGACATTGAAAACCTGAAAAAAAAAAGATTATTCATGATTATATTCAATTTTGAAAGATAACGAATGTTCATCAGAAGATACTAATACTGGTTGTCCACCAATTTTTTTTAATTTATGGGATGCCCTTTTATATTTTATTTCGTTTTAGCTGATAAGATTATATTCGAAAACGCAAATTGCCTACGTTTTCGGTTGTGCAGTGATCGACGCACGCAGCATTAGTAGTGGTGGAGTCCTTGACGCACTGCAACTTGTTGTATGACTATCATGGGTTCCTTTTTGAATCAGTGTATGCAGGATGTTGCTGTGTACGAAGGGGAACAACTCTACTTACAGGCTTGCAGCGGTGTTCCGCAGGGCTCTGTCCTCGGCCTCCTCCTGTGGAATATTGTTTATGACGGCGTTTTAAGTCTGAGATTTGCCGGAGGGGGTCGAGACAGTAGTCTATGCGGATGTCCTGGCCATCTTGGTCAAAGGCAAAAGTGAAATCGTTGAGGACGAGCATATCAGATTGTCACAAAAAAATTTGGAAGAAGACTGCCCGTCCTCACGGAGGAACAAATCAACGAACAGATAGCACCACTTTTCCCAAGGGAAAATGAGAGTATTCCACTGTTGGAGAAAACAGACGTTTTACGTTGGCTGAAATCATTACTGCCGTCTTCAAACTGTTCAAAAAGGAGAGCCCGGGACCCGATGGCATATCAGCATCGCTTTTGAAAGACCTTTAGCGTTGGGTACTGTGGACCTTGTTTGACCTGCTAAATCACGGTTTGGAAAACAACTTTCTAGCCTGTTTGAAGGAATCACGACTGGTCTTTCTACCCAAACACAGGGAGAATGAGACGGCACAGAATTTAGACCTCTTTGCCTAATTAATAATTTTGGCAAGGCAGTAGAGCGCATGATTACGTTTAGAATCATGAAAGAACTAAAAAAAATGGCTAGGATATACACTCGAACCATTTTGTTTTTACAAGGGAAGATCTACGATACAGGCTGTTTCTAAAGTGGTAGCATTGGCTGGAGGGGTCAAAACAGGGAACATGGCATACTAGAGGTATACCTCTGTTAATACTACTTAATGTGAAGAATGCATTTGGATCGGTGACCTTAGGGGGGGGGGGGTATTATTTCATCTCTCCAGCATAAAGGTATTATTTCTTATCTTTGTAGACAGCTCAGGGAATTCCTAAGCGACTGGTGGCTTCATGCAGATTTACAGAGCGATGGAGTAAGTTTTCGGGCTTGCCGGGGGTACCCCAGGGCTCCGTCCTAGGTCCGCTTCTCTGGATAATTGTTTTTGACGGTGTTTTGAGGCTTGGCTTACTGGAGTGTACATGTTTGATGCTTGGTGTACCGGAGGGTCCGGAACATACGCAGACAGTCTCGCCGTGCTAGTGAGTGGGAAAACGGAAGCTAAGATATAGGATCGGGGCAAATCGCTCTAGAAACAATAGAGACTTGGATGTTAAATCCCGATATTAATTCATCGGACTGGAATTAGCACCGGGAAAGTGCGAATATATCACATTTATCGGAAGAAGAAGGCCCGATTGATATAAGAATTGGTGGTCATCAATTGCGCTCACTGTGAAGTATTTAGGTGTCACGTTAGACCGAGGCTGCCGTTTTACAGATCACAAAATGACTTGCTGTAGCAAGGTTGAAAGTGCTTAAACTTCTTGTGACATCACATGTGGTCCCTCGAGCCTCTAAGCGCAAACTGATAACGTCAACGATAACCTCTATTATGCTTTACGCGGCTTCTGTATGGGGTTCCCCGGTCAATTAAAGACGTAATTTAGAAAGGCTTTCTAGAGTCCACAGGAGATCCCTGTTGGTGGTGGTCGTCCGCTTATAAGACAATTTCCTGTCACGTAGTTTGCGTATTATCATCAGTTCCCCCTATAGATCTTTTAATCGAAGAACGTTGAGAGAGAGATACTGTGGTAAAGACAGAGCAGATATGCTGGCAATAGTCAGACGCAATTGGATAGATAGATGGTCTGTGGGGGAGAAGGCAGCGTGGATCAAAAGATTAATTATGGACCTGGATACCTGGTGCGATAGATCTCATGGTGAGGTCAACCACTACGTTTCACAAATGCTCAGTGGTCACGGGACATTCGAATTATATCTGGGAAGAATGGGTAAACGAGACTTGAGTGACTGCACGTTCTGTCAAGCAGAAGAGGACTCATCGAAACATGAAATCTTTGATTGCTCTGAGTGGGAGAAGCATAGATCGAGGACAGGAGTGGTCGGATCTATGCACTACACACCTGATAATCTGATAACATACATGTTGGGATCAGTTAATAACTGGATGGCATTGAGTGAATTCTCGACCGTGGTGGTGCTCCGCATGAAGGAAGGTGGAGGAGTCTATAAGCCTGGTCCGGGTGAGCAGCCTCGGTCAGGAGGGCCGGCATGCCGAGGTGTGCCAATACCGATGAGTGGCCGGGTACCTCGCCTGGTTTAGGTTAAAACAACGAATTAGAAAAGACCCGAAACTGGTGGAGGTAGCTTTGGCTACCTCCATTAGAGTGGGCATTCGGGAGGAGTTAAAGACCGTGACCCGACATGCGGGGCGGACCCCGGGGACGACTTGGCTGGATCTGGTCCACCTCGTCTCGTGCGTTTGAGGCAAGGCAGAAGAATAATCAAAGATCCGGAACCGGCGGGCCGACCTGCCATGCCGGTAGGTAGAAAGGTCCGTTGGAGTCACTTGAGCACCCCCCCTGGATCGAGATATACCTAATTGTGGGACCGATCCAGGGGGAGGGAGATAAAATGTTGTTGATCTTTTACTTTGTTCCTCTGAGAATATACGATATATCGTTATCTTGAATAAAATATATCGATATATCGTTTGACGATATTTACGTTTAAACTTGTAAAATCTTGACGCGTTTGGTCTTCTTCGAAATCCAGATAGATAGATAGATAATGCTTTAAAGAAAATCTCATATGGATCAGATGGACTCTTCATTAATCGAATGATTGGTCATACATTTTCATAGTGTCTCTGTATATAATTTTTTTTTTTTTTAATATTAAACAATGTTTTATTTTGTATATGAGAAATTTTTTAGAAACCAGTATCGTATTTATCTACTTTTTCATTTTTTTTAAATTTTGGCACAAACTGGGTAATATTTTAAAATTATTTTATTGTAAAATACTTCCTTTTTTTTCACTTAACTATTTTTTCCATTTTAAATAGTTTTGGAATAAGAATGATTCACCTACTTTATTAACAAAAATTCCTTTTAAAAGGTGTTTTTTCACTTTCAAAATTACTAAATTCTGTTTGCTAAATTTCAGTATTATTAGATTTCTCTTAGCGTTTCCAAGAAAAAAGATTTTGAAAATTATATTTCTTAAAAGTCACATTTATGTATGGATAAAAATATTTTTGAAATTCCCTTTAGGCTTATACAAAAAAGCAAATTTTAGTTGACATTTTTTTTTTGTTTAGCTATTGGGGTGTTCATATCGTATCTATTAGTAAATGTGTATACACTAATGTAGCTTTGTTAGAACCATTTTATAGACGGTCTTTTTTTTTGAAATTTCTTAAACTGAAAAATGTAACAATGTTATCAACTAATTTTGAAAAACTCTTTATTCAAATATAAAAAATATTATAAAGTATGTTATCATTAAAATTTTACCACCTGTCGTAAATTTCCAGGAATTTAGAACTTAAAAAAATAAAGAAATCATTATTCTTTATTTGTAAATTCTTTACAGATGCTAACAATAGATCGTTTACAAAAATACAACAGTAAACTTATTTAAATTTTTCAAATTCATACTGAGATTTTCGGAAGAAGTCATTGTTTTTATCGTGAGAAAATAGCTCCTTTATATTCTCCGAATCTTTTTTTGCTATCGTGTTAACAGTTGTAGTTACCATATGTTTCGTAATAATAACCTTTATTAAACAGAAAATTATGAATAACAGCGACATAAAATTTTCATAACGGTGTAACATGACAACAGAAATCTAATAAGAGTGAAAAATGAATCACCTAATACATAAAGTATTAGAACACGATGTCGATTAATGTCTATTGTAAGCGGTAGTTTCGATCACGTTGATATTTCCAATAATTTCAACAATTCATTTAAAAATTTACTCATTTGTTTTATCAGATTGAAATATACCTTACTTGATATCATGGTGTATTTTAAGAGGTGTTCTGTTTACCCTCTTACTATTTCCTTTGTTCTAACTTCCTCCCATACCACTACCGGTTTTTAATCGGGACTCCTTTACAATCGTCAACGCGCTGTTCGTCAGTAATTTTTCATTACTGTCGGTTACTCGCTCAGGTACACTTAACTAAATTCGTTTCAAGGAGATTCACTAGTTTTGTTTTTACTTGCCCAGTTTTCTTCCGACCGTCGATTTCTATCATTACCCACCCACCCTAATGTTTTCGGCAAAAGAGCAAAGCCAAAAATCATATTATCTATATTCAAGCTGGAATTTTGATTTTGTTTTTAATTTCATTCATATCTTGAGTTTTAAAATAAATATATATCTACTTAATGCTCAAAACTTTCAACATATCCAGTCATACACGCTAACTCTCCGTCAAAAGTCTGATCTTAAGATTAATATTTTAATGTTTCTTTACAAGGGTTCATAGGTTATCGGTTATTACCTTGTATTTGTTCGTATAACTTTTCCGATTATTTAAATTACAATTTCGTTTGAATTTTTAGATTAGTCGAAGATTTATATCTGGAAGAAGATAAATTTCTTTCGATATATATTTTTAAATCGTCGAAGAAAAGTTTTTTTTATCGACAATGCGATTCGTCTTTATTGAAGGTTTCAGTAAATCCTCTTGTATGTATTTTAAAAATTGCACGGAGTTTGAAAATATCTATATATACTCGTAAATAATCTGAAAGAGCATATGAACTGATGTCGGACTCATTCCAACCGACAACAATGTAGTCTGTCAGAAATAACAGTACGATGCTTGGTAAATCAGATAAGATACTCCAATCTTGCAAGAAATTGTTAGCGGAGTAGATTCTCGCTATCTGGCCGTTGAATTACTCATTTAGGTGAGAATTTTTGTTTCATTCATGGATTCTTTCTCACGTTAAACCCTTTCCCGTCTTCTCTCGATGCTTGTCTCTGGAGTCGGATATTGGGTTTCACTGAAACCGAAAATGATTGCTCTCCATTGCATGAAGAGCAATATGTTATCGCTCGTTGAATCCGGGATAAAGACTAGAACGTTTTGGGAGTTATTGCATATTTGATGTTTGTTTGGGATTTGGAAGAATAATTGTATGTTTGAATCTACCGGGAGAATGTGTTTCGTATTCGGTAGCTATACAAAAAACTCCAACTTAAAACTCCTCTTTTTAAAGCCGGCAGTTCTAATTTGTCCTAATGTATACGTAACAAACATTCATCGTATCCGTTAACGCCGTTAGCGCTTAAGTAAAAAACAATTTTATATTTCTTTATCGGATCTAAATGCTGATATCAATCCATAATTGTGTACTTTTTTGTACGTTTTATTAATAAATTGTTTTTCTTGAAAACAATACTCTTTAAAAAAAAGTTTTTCTTCATTTAATATAATTATGAGAGTAATTATTTTCGTGTGATAAAATTAAAATTTTAGCTAAGTACCTTTTTTTTTTTTTTTTAAATATATCCTTTTATATACAGATATATATTGTCCGCAAATCTACTTGTAAAAAAAATCTT
>JAAAKQ030497780.1:0-20727 GCA_010016005.3 Zanna intricata | reverse complement strand
TGGATAGGGAATCTTGGAGAGCTGCATCAAACCAGTCAAATGACTGAAGACAAAAAAAAAAAAAAAAAAAAAAAAAAGTAAATTTAGATATGGGTTAATTTCGTAACTTAACTTATTCCTTATTAACTTAAGGGATCAATTTTGCCATGTATATATATAATTTTCAGATCGTGACACGATAATCATTACAACATTTATACATTTTTTTTACAGAATATTAACTTCGTAAAAATAAATTTTTTTTTTTTGAAAATACTATGCAAATGAACTTATAACTGAATAAGAAAAGTGTGTAAATTACTTTTAAATAAATTTTAATTAGAATTTTGAAAAATTTCAGTAATTGAATTTGTTTTCTGATTTTTGTTTAATTAACACAAGATCACGTACAGAATTACATTTAAAATCTATAACTGAAAGAGGAGAAAGACAATATAAATTCGATTTAAATAATTAATTAAATTTATTTACTTTGTAGGGAACATTTTACATTCATACAAATAAATAGAATTTAAATGAACGTTAAATCAAGTTTTATGTTAAAAATACTCTTCCAAGATCAACAACTTTTAAATTTATTTAGAAATTATGACATTTATCTCTAATAGATCCAATCATTTAAGAAATTATTTTAATATATTTTTTTATTATGCCAACCATTATAATATTAAAGTTTATGTAGTAAAAATAATTCAGTTTACCTTTTTAATTTAAGTAAGATTGACTACAAATATTACCATATACCATTATAACCATAAACTCGTACACACTGAATTTAAAAATAAAAAATATTTAAAAAATATAATTTTACTTTCCTTGTTTTTAATATATAATGCAAAGATCTTTTTGTAGTAATTATTTTTTGTTAAATCTATTTAGAAATTATTAATAATTAATACATATATAACTTCTTAAAACAAAAATTGGAAAAGAAAGACAATTTGCATTAGATAATAATCAAATATTCAAGACGGTCGCCAAACAAATGCTGTTAGAGAAATGGCAGGCACTATGGGAACGAACGATGAAGAGGGCCTGGACACGTAGGCTCATCCCGAGGATCGAGCCGTAGATCCGGAAGGGGTTCGGTGAGGTCAGTTCACTCGGTGAGGGATACTGAGTCACTCAGCTGCTCTCCAGCCACGGGGGATTCGGGACCTCCCTGTACAGATTACGAAGAAGAGAAGACTCCGCATACCACTACTGCGGAGCAGAAGACACGCCGGAGCATGTCTTCTTCCGGTGTCAGAGATGGGAGGGGACCAGGAGACTCCTGTACCTCCATTGGTTAAATCCTGACACCGTCTTGGGATACATGCTCCAAGGCAACAGGCTCAAGTTTCCACGCTGGCGACCAGGATCCTAAGTATCAAGGAACGCGAGGCAGAAACATAGGCATGTGACTGACGGACAAGCAATGTCCCCGATCTCTAGGATAAAGATTTATTATTGTGTTGTCCGGTCGCCTGGATTAGGATTAAGGATTGTATGTACCAGGATTAAGGATGTTATTATAAGTCTTGTCCCAAACTACCCCCTCCCGCCCGCCAAGGGTTAAGAGATGGGGGATAGCGGGGCTACCAAGTTGACTGGCAGTGCGCGTCCAGAATGTCTCATCCCTATGTGGTCATAATGCCCTATGATCTCATGAGGGCAAACAAGAATACGTAGACATAGGTGGTAAATAATACGTTAGGATATAAATAAATTAAAAAATAAAAAAAAAAAATATCACAAATAATTAATAAAAAAAAAAAAATAAAAAAAAAAATATATATATATAAGAGGGTTCCAGGCGTAAGGAGGTTAGGTTTAGGATTTGGTAAAAAAAAAAAATGGTGGGGGAGGGGCACTCGTGCATGCCCTTTAAGATAGGTATAGGATGGGAAGGGCAACCTTTTGGAAGAGAAACGTGTCTGCTTTCCACAAGCAGAGAGTCGCCGCACTCTAAGGATGCCAAGAGGACCCCAAATGGGGGCTCCGCATCAGGAGCCAAAACGGGAAGGGGAGCAGGCAGGGGCAATCTGCTGCTACGACACCTAGGCTGGCCGATGTTATGCCGAAAGGCGATTCCGGCCGCCCCTGGGAAGGGAAGGGGGAGGTGTTTTAGTGGGTGAGAGTCCCACACTACCATCTGTGCGGGCAGATGGCGGCTGGTAGGGGTTTTTCCTCATCCTACGCAAAACAAAAAAAAAAGATAATCAAAATTTAATATTAAATTTATAATGAAATTAAAACAAAAAATTTTACAATTTTCATTAATCTACATAAAATCCCCCATTAAAAAAAAATATATGGTATATATATATATATATATATATATATATATATATAAATCGTTTGAGTAAATAAATCAGTTTATAAAATTAAGCAATAAAATACTTTACAGGAAATTAATAAAATAGATATTTATATTTGTTTATTCATAAAAATAAAAATTTCCTACTTTAAATTTCTAGTAATTAAATTTTAATTTGGTTCAAATTTCTATTGGTTTTTATATATATATTTCCTGATTTATTGGATTTTGTTAAATTTATTTTATTTGTATTACTATTTATGACTTTTTTTTTTCTAATAAATTGTTTATTGCTGCAACGTTTGTAAGCATTTATACATATTGAAAATTTTATCAAATATTGCAGTAAATTAATATTTTTAATATTTATTCTATATATTTTTTTATTTGATATTCCGTTTGATAACATGCGATAAAATTTGATTATTTGACGGAAAAAATGGCGTGAACCATACCTAAAAGAAACTAAAATGATCTAAATATCATCGAGCAATTAATACAAATAGTTTGATAAACATTTCATACACATATTATACATATGTATGTCGTTAAAGGTGTATTGAAGGTATTTGAACATGAATATGAGCTGAAATGAACGAACATGAATATCACGCTTCACTTACACAGGCCCATAAAATGAATAAAATATAAGATTACATCAATAAATTAAATTAAAAAATTGGTTTGATTGCTTAGTTTAAAATATTGTGCATTCAGAATAATTATAAAATATTTCATTAAATAAAAAAAAAACCACATAAAAAATTGTAATAAATATAATTGTGATGATACTTAAATAAATAGAATGAAATTATATTTATTTCATTTATATCTTTCATAATTATATTTATTACAATTTTTATGTTTGTTTTTTTTTCCCATTAATGACATTTTTTAATGATATATTTTACTGCTATTCTGAATGCACAATATTGTAAATTAAGCAATCAAACCTATTTTATTCTTTACTTAATTAATTTGAAATTTTTATTTCATTTTCTTACCAGACTGCGTAAGTGGAGCGTAATATTCATGTTTGTTCATTTAGCTCATGTTCATGATCAAATACCTTCAGTAAGATTCCATCGGACCAAAGGCTAGAAGTTTTTAAACTTGTAAGTATACTTCATAATTGGTTTATAATTAGAGAGGCGTTTAGCTGCCGGTTGACGTTATTATCCTGACTTGGTATGTATTCAGAGCTAATTTGAGCACTATTTTTAATCATCAGAAAGCTGTCATTGTAGTTCGAGTCACTCGAATTCAGCGAGAACATTTTTTTTTCGATGAGTTGCTAAGGAATACCAGTTACGTACTCCCCACGGGGTCTTCATGGGGAAGTGTCGGTCTCAGAACCCGAGACAATAAATATCCCGATCGAGTCCGTTTAGCGAGTTAAGCAGGCTAAGCAGGTTCCGCAAACTCCCCCTACCGAATAAACCTCCCTCACTGCTCTCTGCCACCCAGAGACCGAACCCGCAATTAAGAATTACTCAGCTCGGGGGGGGTCCCCCCCCGAGGCTGAGTAATTCTTTGGGTTTAGAAGATCCACTATCTTCACAATTTTGTAAGAGCGTATATTATATGATCATTTTTAACGAGATCGTGCACTGAGTTGATCTTAAAAAGTTCCATCAAGGTTTTTACCGATATATACGTATGGTTTGGGTATAATGATCTCAGCAAAGCGCTTTACAAAATCCGTGAAATCCCTAACATTATCATTTATCTGCGTCCCATTGCATGACTTGTGGAGACCTTCAATCCCATCAGAAATCACTTTCCTAAATTTATCCCACTCAGTATGTTGCAGTAATCATCTACGGTTTATTCTTCTCAAAATATTTCAAACTTCGTGATGGTAATTGCTATTTTAATGGAGAAAATTATCTCTGTAATAGAGTTCCTGTAGCATTCTCCATTCGAAAAGGTGAGTTGATGAGGTGTTACGTATGTCTAGGTATGGCAATAAAGATCCATTAAGAGTAGTGCGTGTTTAGGAAAATTCGGTTTAGGAAAATAAGATCTAGACTTTCGTGAGGTGTTTTTAAGTCTTGCTTCCGGTATCTAGTCTGTTGGAACCCAACTGATGCTGTGGGCATTAAAGTCACGAGCAGAAACAGTTTCTGTGATGCTCGTCTTAATGGCTATAAATAGGATAGCATATCTAATTAATCAGCCAGTAAACAAATGTATTACCGCTGACGATCTCACTATCACCTGAAGAGGCAAGAAAATTGACACATTGAAAATTGAAACATTGTAGCATTCATTAATTGTAATACAAAGCTGGGCTCAAAGTAATGGTTTCAAATTATCAGTAACTAAATCAAGATGTATTGCTTTCTCCAGACCAGTGTTTCTCAAACGTTTCAGCTATACCGACCTCCAAAAGTTAAAAAAAAATTTGCAATGAATATTTCACTACCCTCAACCCAATGAAACCTAATTAAAATTATTTAGCCTGCGTTGATAGCCATGAGGATAAATATGCATGTATGAAGTGTACAAACATGAGAAATTTACAGGTTCCAGCTTGATGCGTACATGCTATTTATAATTAGTCTGGCTGCATAATATTCGCTGTGAGAGCGTCATGTTCGTACATGAATATGATACTTTTAACAGTCGTGCTCTCAGAGTATGAAAGAGGTATACAGGATTTCAGAATGTCAGTTTAGTTTCGAAGAGTGTGTCTGTGGCCTTTATTCAAGATTATAAAAGCGTAGTTTCATTGAAATAATTGACATTTCAATTTTTATTGTGTGGTCAAACGCTGCAACTGTTTTTTTTTTTTTTCAATTAAACTCTTAAACAAAGCGGATAAATTTATCAAATGAAATATCTTTAAATTAAATTTATCAACCTACATATCTACATCCAGTGAATAGATTGGTAAAAAGACAAGATTATACAATGACAGTTATGGTTTTACCTATTAGTCGGAAAACCAGAGTGCGTTGTTTACTTTAAAGTCCTCTCCAAAGAAAGGATCAAAATTTATTTCGACATTTGGAAACTAAAAATCCGGT
This sequence comes from Zanna intricata, assembly GCA_010016005.3. Classification (NCBI taxonomy): domain Eukaryota; kingdom Metazoa; phylum Arthropoda; class Insecta; order Hemiptera; family Fulgoridae; genus Zanna; species Zanna intricata. The sequence continues at coordinate 15,396 of JAAAKQ030497780.1, read as the reverse complement.
TCATAAACATCAATCCTTGGAATTTTTGAAAGAAAATTACATACTTTGAGAAATCAACAAGTTTCTTTTCGTAAATCAAGCTATACTCATAAAAGTGCACTCAAAGCATCTTATCTCGAAACATTAAGAGAAGCTAAGATGGCGTAACCTCATATTTCCTGATACAATTGATATAGCAAGTGTTTTAACAGTCTTTGAAGAAGTAAAAAAGTCGAACAATTTTCGTTTTCTAATAGCACAGTATCAAAGCGAATCGATAACATGGCTGCCGATGTTCGCAATCAGATAATTTAGCAGTAAGTTCAAGTGAATTTTTTATTGTTCAGCTTGATGGATCAACAGATATGGCAAACATTTCTCAGTTCTTATGTTTTGTGAGATATGAATGCAGTAGAGAAAGGTTAATAAAAAAATATGTTGTTTGCAAATCAGTACCTGGACAACTTCTTTGAACGTTGTCACATCAGCAACAGAACAACGTCTTTTTGATGTTTTTTTATGAAGCTACAAAAAACTATGACCTAGATTGGACAAAATGTATAGAAACTGTAATGATGGTCCAAGGGGCGAATGGGCGCACTGCTTCCTTCAAAGAAATGCTCTTGCCACAAAAAATATGCCAAAATCTCAAACAAAGTTTTTGTAAAAATTGTTAATTTTATTAAACGTCAATAATTAAAGATTAGGGCGTTTGATAAACTGTACGATCTAATGAGCGAAAAGAAAAAAATCTCTTCTTTTCCATGCAGAAGTTAGATGGTTATCGCGAAGGAAAGTGCTTATCCGGTTATGGAAATTGCGAGATAAATTAATAATATTTTTCCAGGATAAACAAAGACCATTTTTTTTTTACGGTATATGAGTATACGATAATGTTACCTTACTTAGCTGATGTATTTTCATATTTAAACAACTTGTGTGTGAATGTAAAATGACATAATAGAAACATTTTATTAATGACAGCCTAAGCTTATGCTCTCGCTAAGAAGCTTGATATCTGGTTTATTCGTCTTCAAAATAAAAATTCTGATATATTTCCACTCACTATATTGAGAAAGATTTGGATTCACCTCAGTTTGGATAGCATGAAGATGGATTTGTGCTAAAAATTCTGTTGGTGGAGTATTTTTGGAAGATAAAAATGATATCTCTAAGAGATGGATACTGAATCCATTTGTGAAAACGTTGTTGCAACTGCTAAATTACTAGTTGAGATTTACGACCAGTTCATCGAAATTTCTGCTGATAAAACTTTATTATTAAAATCCACATGTGAATATTTAGATACGTTCTGATTTGCACATAGAAGTGAATATGGAAATTTAGTCACAGAAGTATTGGAAATATATATTAATCCCTTTTGCCACGTCTTATCTCTGTGAAAAGAGTTTGTCGTCTATGTTTGCGCTAAAAATTAAATGTAGAAATTGTATTTTATCATTTGAGAACAATGTGCTTTTGTGTGATTTTAACATAGATCCGCGTATGGGGAAAATTAAATGAAGCACTAACGTAACCATCTCATTGATTTATCTTCTTGACATGATAGGCACCCAAGGGAATGAATAATTAGGGAACAATTAGGTCCTCTCTCACCAATTGTTCAAGGAAAGCGACTAGATTTGCACACCCACATTTATTTGAAAATCAGAAATCCTAGCCCTAACCTTTTACGGGCCCTAACCTGAGCCCCCAGGACATTGTGGCACCAAAAGGAATGATTAGCTTATTTTAATACTTGACGTGTTAAAGTGACTTCATAAAGGAAAGATGTACCAAACACACATGCTCAATGGAATAAGTTCTGGTTTAGGTCTCTCCACTATCATGCATGGAATCCAGGAAAACGTCTTCCAGAAACCTTTTAACACCAACTACAACTACGCAAGTCACTCTGACACGGCTGAGGACTGAGCAAAATCCTCAGCAGTGTTTGACTCTGGACTATTAACTCATGCATGGATACCTGTTTGACTCACCTCAGTCTAATTGTGAGGCTTGCGAAATAAAGTGGTCCATAATCCATTTATTCCTAGATTGCCCAATATTTGAGACTGATCATTGTCAGTTAAACAAGAGTTCAAATAAGAAAAATTCACTCAACCTAAAAAGTGAAATGAAGCGAATCCTATGATTTCTATGTAATACTCAGAATAAAAAATTCAATTTAATGGTTCCGTATACCTAAACGCTTGTGAAGTGTTATCTGTATAGTGATAATAATCTTATGGCCCGCTTCAATGTCTATTATTTGATGTTTGCTGTTCAATATCTAATGTCTAATGTTTACTGATTAATATTCATCAAATATTATTTATCATAAACCATGGTTACTACTGATCTCGAAGACTAATTACTTGAAAACACTTAGTTCTCATCTAAGTCGCCAATGACTTTCATTGTTGACATAAATATAAAAAAAAATACTTTTAATAAAATTAAAAAAAATGACGAAATATATTTATTTTTTGCAGAATGCTGATGATGATTTTATTAGATTAAAAACTACCTAGATGGTACACTCTGTTGCATAGTCGGCCGTTTAAAAAAAATGTATTTAAATTTTTTGTCGTTAATACCAAACGCTTTGTTTATCTCTTTGAAATAAGACTAGTTACATTATTTGTTGTCTTGAAATTGACTGAAACTTTTAAAAACTATAATTAATATTTACGCTTTGAAATACCTACAGCCAATCAATTCTAAAGATCACTTTATTGCTCATCTTTTAGGTTTCTTCTTTTGTTTCATACTGAAAATAATTTATATACTGTCAGTTGTTGAGTTAACGGTATTACTATTTTTCATATTTAGCCTATTTTGCTTTTAAACTTTTTTTTTCGTTTTAGATTTTATAGTCACCATTGCGATGAATGTTATCATTGCGCTGAATTTGTGATGATTTCTTTTAGGTAAAGGATAAAACGAAAATTTTAGAGAGATAAATTAAAATTAAACTTAAAGAAACGTTACAGAGAAAGAAACAAAATAAGAATAATACATTTTATATTGATATAAACACATACACACACACACACACACACACACACACGCGCGCGCGCGCGCGCGCGCGAATGTATATATAAATATATATACTATGAGAATTATTGATAGAGAGTCTTTCAGTTGATTTTCAACTAAATTTTGTGAAAGCCACGCACTATGCAATAAAAAAATAACTTAATATTTTACAACATGGAATTAATTAAAAATTCAGTATAAAATTCACGTCATGTATACAAAATCAGCTCTTAATAAAATTCTTGTAAAACAAAATAATTTTATACGTAAGACGTGTTTGTACATGGCAATAGAATCGAAAGGATGGGTAATTTATACATTTTATAAAAGACATTAATAAAACAAGTAAACACAACTGAAATCACAACTAAGCTGAGAAAGGAGAAATGAGAACCTTGTGTTATTAAAGGTAAAGAGCACCCGTTTCCATTAATTTGCGGTATTGCTTTAGTAATTTACGTAAGAGATTTTGTAAATGAGTGGTTTAGTTTTGACAGAAAGCTTTTGGGAATGAATTTCATTAATATGTAATTTATCAGACATAAAGATCAAAACAAATTTAATTTCTTTTTCTGTAAAATAAAATATTGAGATAAAACAGTATAAAAAATGGAAAAATTAATTTTCACAGATGTTATATTCTGGTTTTCATAATATTAAAATAATAATTACTATTTAGTTTTAAAAATATCGCAATTTTAGTTACTTTTATACTTCGATACTTTTATTTTATTACTTTCTATAAGAGATTGAATTAAAAAAAATATGTATTAAATGTAGTATGTCAGTGAATCTATTCAGAAGAAAGAAGAATTGATTGAGTAAAATTTTATTACAGTTATTTAAACACGTATTTAACAAAAATTTAATGAAAATTGAAAAGTGGAATAACCACTACAGCAAGGCAAGGCATTTATGTATTAGAAAGAAGCAACTATATATTGAAATAGAGTTAAACTTGTAGGAGTTACATAAGAAGAGTTACTCAAGAAACGGTCGTTTGAAGTGTTATACTGTGAGTTTACTTTGAATGTGTATAGATGGCTGTGGTCACTGAAATAAAGGACTGAAAGAAAGGTCTGAAGGAACTTGAGGTAAAATAACGGAGGAAATTGCAGAAGATTATATATATAAAAAATTGACTAACTTAAAAAAATAAATTATTATAGAAGCATAATTCTAGTTAAATTCCTAGTTTCGTTTAGTTCTGATAATTCAGTAGTGAAAAGCTAACTGGTTAGTTATAATCGAACTTTAAGAGGAAAATGTTTTAGTAAAACATTACTATAGAAGAATCAAAGAAGATGCCAAGGAAAAAGGACGAGAAAAGGGATAAATTATAGACGATCATAAACGAAATGGAAGCAATCTTGAAATCAAAATTTTAGCTGAGGATATAGGATAATGGAGACAAACATTATGTAATGAATCTGAATGATGGATAAACAAATAATGGAGACTCGAATGCAATGTAAAATATCGAATACAATTAAACAAAAAAAAAAAAAAAAAACGGCTTGAAAAAGACTCCACAGACAATTAAAAAATTTTTTCAATAGTTTAATTCTGATTTCTGAAGTTATTTGCAAATTAAAAACTACCTAAAACCTATCCTTATTTTATAAAGTTAGTTAGTCCTCTAGAAATCTAAAAAAATTAAAAAATTGGGAATTGTTATTTATCATCATTCCTTAAATTTAGAAATACTTTACAGAATAGAAACATGAAATATAGCATTTTGTATTTTTAATAGAATATACTTAGAATCTTGATAAAAATTATTAAAACTTATTTTATTCTTCTACTTTTAAAAAAAAAATCAGTAAACCTATCTCAATTATTATTTTTTTCACTCCTATTTTTTTCTGGCTTCAACAAATGTTGATTTTTCATTATACAAAAGTAATTCAGATGTAACTTCAGCATGCATTCAATACGTTTACCAAAGCTTTTGAAATTTTAAAATAAAACAAAAAAAGTGATGATTCATACTAAAAATAGGCAGAGGTACTAACAGATAAAATATAACTCACCGGTTGTATAACATTTTTTAAGGGGTTACAAAGTTCCAAACCCTAACAGGATTCAAAATCGGAATATTTTTGGATAAAACATGAAAATGCTGCAAGTTGTAGTTGGGATGAAACGTTTATGATTTCAACACCTGAACTAATTAACGAAATTATTTTGCAGGTGAAAATATTCAAACATAGAACTAAACACCTCTATGGCAACTGAGTTAAGCTTCTTGAAAGATTCTTAGCTCTCTTTTCCTCTTGATAGGTCAATAATATAAGTTTGAATTGGACAAATTTAAACAACCGTCATTCATATAACTTAAACAAAACTATTTTTATAAATAATTCTAAAAGTCTGTCGGTATGAAAGATCTAGAAAAACGTGGCCATAAATTTGTTACAGATACATATTTGGATGGTGAAGCAGCAAAACAGCCTTCATTTTTCTCAATTTATTAACTTTACAACACGTAAATTTATACAGACAACTGATGAAAGTAGTAAAAGGACCTAAGAAATTAGAATATTTATTGAAAATAAAAGTAGTCCATAATAAAAAAGAAATCTTACTTAAATGTTGAAATTAATCAGGTTTTTTTATTGAAAACATAAAAGGTTTTGGTATTATAAAGCGTAGAAAAATGGTGAATTTTTATGCACATATATTTTAAATAAAAGTGACACAATAGAATAACAGGGAATAATGAATATATTGTTGACATTTTTTACACTTCAGTTCTGATAACTTTTTTATGATTTTTTGTATAATTTTATTTCTTAAAATTCATCTCTGTGAACAAGGAGTTAATAAAGAAGAGCAAAAAGATTTATACCCTTCCTAAAAATACTTATTTGAATCATCCAACATTCCATTTGGTTTTGAGTATCTCATTTTTCCTTATCTGCTATTCTATTACTCAACGGTTTTTTTAAATTAAAAAAAAAAACAGGTATGGGAATGGATATAATGCAATAAGCTAGGTTGGTCGATCAAGCTCAGCAGACGTTAATCAATCGCTCCTATCCAGCTGTTCAGTTCGTTCTGCACGTTTCTCTTTTTCCATCCTTTCCTTTCTTCGTTGAGTATATAAAAGCAAAAGGGAAAACTCTTATTTTATATCCCATTCAACGCCTTATCTACATCGTTTTTCAAACGATTCAATTATAGAAATTGTTCTTCTTATCACAACTTGTTGGTGATCGCCAATAAAATTTTTCATAGGCAAAACACACACGCGTGTACGCGTACGAGCGTAAAAGAGAGAGAAGACATACAAAATATAATTATTTAGTCGATTTACCAAAGATATTATAGTTTCGCAAACCATTTCATTTTTAAAATAATTGTATGTACATTCTAATATAATATTAAAAAATAAAGAAAACTTCAGTAATTTGGCTTGTTTAATAAGTTTGTTAAATATTATTACTAGAATTTTATTATATAATTTATGAAAGATTTTTGTGTCGCGATTATATGTCAGAAATAATATCAGAAAAGTGGCAGCCGACTGTTGTGCAATAGACTGTGCGGGAAGTTACGTGACTACATCAATACGACTAGAACTTGGTTCTTTCTCATCAATTACTAAACATATCAGAATGCTATAAATGGGAAGTACTAGTCTTCCCACACAAGAGGTTTTTGATAATTTAACGTAAGCGTTAAAAAAGCGAAAAACAGTGTAGCTGTCAAGTTATAAATAAACCTGAACAAGAAACTCAACTGCGAAAAAAAGTTCAAAACATCGTCCTTTAAAATTCTCTTAATCAAATCGTTTAGACTTTATAACGTTGATTCTAGAACAATCCTAATATAACAGTCACTCAAAGCGGTTCCGGAAATAAATCACCAGAGGTCAAAACCATTAGACTCAACTGATGGGCAGTAAACCGCAACTAGGAATTTCTGAGAAAGATTGGGAAAGGTATTTATCAGTAAACTTCAGCAACGATTAAAATTGAAGATAAAAAATGAATCATTATTTACATTAGGACACGTACATGAAACTAATCAAAATTAAGGTGAAATTAATTAAAGTAACAGTTGAACATTCATTCATAAATAATAATAATAAGAAACAGAAGCTGTTGACGTACAGTCTCAGGTCGACAGTTCCTGAGATGTGTGGTTAATAAAACCCAGCCACCAAAGAGTCACAATTATGTTTTTGAAAAGTTACCAAGCGTTACTAAGGCTTGTTTACTAATGTATAAAAAAGTTTGTTTACATTAAATAACGATAAGTTTGTTTACAATAAAGTTTACTTTATTGTACGTATTGTAAGAGAGTTTTACAGTTTACTGACTATAATATGGCTTATCCTAGGCGTAGAAAGGACATAATATCAAATACTCGTGATGGACCTAATTTGTTGACTGAAATAAACCCCAGGAGAGCCTTTCAGGATGATTTAAGAAGTACGTGGGGAGAATAATTATTCAGCGAAGCCGCCCATCAGTCTCCTCTGGGGATAGTAATGGTGATGAGACATATGATACCTATTTCCCCCCTTAGACAGTGTGAAATCAGTTTCAAGTGTGGCACTTCCAACTACATCAGGGAATGTAAGGGAAAATTTGTTTTGCAGATTATGGAGATCAAACCAAAAGGCAGGAGACGGAGGAAACGCACGGAGGTGGACGTTGAGAAATGTAGTCAACATGTTGTCCTCGTAAATCGCCGTTTTCGTCAAATGGCGAGCTGTCTGGTCTCACTCCAGCTCCTAGTGATATAGAACTGGAGGAATGCGCTGCCAAAGAGATACGAACTGGTAAGAAAAAGCGTACGAAGTCTCGAAGAGGAAATTCAGAGCTGACACAGAACTCCTGTTGATTCAGCAGTGGTAACTGCAATTCAGATGATTGAGAATGATAATGTTGAGGTTTTGAACTCCCAGGCTGGAGTAACTTCAAAGATAAATGGTCACGAGAGGGTAGTAACTCCACTGGAGTTGTTTGAAGCTGTTGAGCGGTTACATGGGCTATTGGTTTACATGGCATTTGCTCCCGCCTGCACTCCATTTGGTCGCTGTAAAGCATAAGACCGAATGTCCGTGCCACAAACGGCTACTGTGCGTCAAACAATTAAGCAACTAAACTACAAAGATCCAAGAGCTAACCTAATATGGGTGAACGGAATACGCATGGCGCACAACAACACTAGCTTACGTGTAAATTTACTTGCGAAATATATTAAAATTAACTATACAGGCACACCTGCCTATACTTAATATATCACTTCTTCAATATTTAAAAACAAGTCGGTCAATAAACATAGACAGCAATTCGCTACCACGCCTAAGTAAATGTTTGGCAGTAAGTACCTGTCCACCATTTTTAATGGGCTTGGAACTATAATTGGCTGGTGACCAGCCAGTTCCTAAAAGCAGCTTTACACATCCGTGCGGTAGGAATCTTTCCCTTAATAAACTGCTGATGCCGATTGAACATTGCAACCGCATCAAGAAAGCCCGCACGGTTCGAGAATGTGGCTTTCGCCATATCGATTCATCGCTAGTGAGTGGCCAATTTTCTCCTTCACCTCTAAGCTCCAGGCTGGCCTGAGCTCTGGCCTCTTGGCCCCCCCAAGAGTTCCACTCTTAGGGGGGGGGGGTCAAGAGTGGGGAGACGAACATCATATGTTCGTTTGACTGGATCTCCCCACAGACGCACAGCTCATCGGTTGCCAGGTGGAACCTGAAAAATTATTGATTCAGATTTACATGGTTGGTGAGCACTTTAGTTTCCGTAGCCCTTAAAAATAAATCAGAGGCATACCATCGCCTCAAGTCTTGTATTAATCTATACAAGATTTCCCTTAGTCGTGGTGTTCCATTCTCGCTGCCGTAAACCTATACCGTAGGCAGGAAATGGGCAATTGTTGGAAATTTGGATCCGGTGCGTTGCGATCACCGTTCCGCTCCTATACAGACCCGGCTCGAAAACGCATCCCAAATACCTCTATTTCCCTGCCTCTTCGCAATTTCCACATGGTCGGTCTAACTTTCACCAATACGATAGTAGACTTTCACCACTTTCTAACTTTCACCACTCTTTCCCAATACGGTAGTAGACTCGTAGAAGGTTGTTTTAAACACATCACTGCACACAATTAGGGCTCTGCGCTGAGCACTCCTTAAAATTTGAAAAAGTGCTCGATTTCTATCCAACCTTTGCGCCTAAACCGGCGCCGCGTAAGAGAGCATACCCTCGAAGACACATCTTTACACTGTACATGCTTGTCCATCACAGAGATAGCGTCCGCCACTACTTGCCTAATATGATTGCTAAACAGCAATTTTTCATAAAAAAAACACCTAGCTACTCTTACTCGGCTGATTAGACAGCCTTTGTGAGGGTTTCGACTATATCATAATTTGTCTGTACCCTTGAGAAGCATGTTCTTCATCTTGAACACAGAAATTCATAAATTTTGCTGATCCATCCTCGGCGACAAAGCGCATGTCGCCTTGTCAAGGCTACAGGATGATACTACAGCCAAACTGGTGGAGGGCCAGGCGGTGGTTAGGAAACGATGAGTTGTTGCACCCCCACCACGCCGTTCCAGTCCTGCTGAATTAGAGAGCAGCCATAGGGAGCGGTATGGTAGGTACGGACGCAGTTTTTCATGTGTCCTCCTTACGCCCAGCCTTTGGCACTACTCAGAACACCTCCATGATTACGTCCAACGAAGCTGCTAAAAGGTTGGTGGCGTAGAGACTAAAGGATGGGTCCACTGCCGGGAGCAGGAGGACCGTTGCTTTAGCTGTTGGGGCCTAGAACCCATTTCAGCGGGATATCAGGGCCCCGACCATACGAGTAAACGTTTTAACTGAGGTCAAGACGGTCATCGTCAGGTCCAGTGCACAGGCCTCCATAAATGAGTGAATTGTGGTTTGAAGAGCCACAGGTTGGGTGCCCAAGTTGTAAATGAGATGTCTTACGATCGCCATCGTGTTCATCAATGTCGTCATTTGATCTATATCTTCAAGGACCTGCAATTTCGACATGTCAACTGCCATATCAGTTACAGTGGTTATAGTGAAGTTATAATGGGTGGTGGGGTGGGGGGACAGCTCCCATCGAAGCTGTCATTCGTCGTTTGCGTACCAATGGGTGGTGGTGAGGAAGCACGGGGAATCCTTCTCCCTAACAATACGCCGGACAAAAGTTCGAGTCCCGGTATAGACTCCCTCACGGGAAGACCACATTTGAGGAGGCATAATGACCGAGTCCCGCTCTCTGGGGCGTGAACTGAAGTTGTCTATGTTGATTCTGGCCTCTCATTCTGGGAGTTAGAGCAGGCACCGGTTTCTTGTCGTGCCGGACGTGCTGCCGGTAGACGGGGAGGCCCATTAAAGTAAACAAGTCCCTACCCCCGGGCTGTGCTATATTTCATTGTGCTTCAGAATCAGCAGATTTTCGATGATGAGTCTAACCACTGGACCAATCCGGTTGGTTATCAATTATAACTAGTTTGTTATAGTTAATTATTTTAACTACGTAATAAATTTCAAAAATTATTACCGTTTTAATTATGAATTTATTTCTGTTTTTTTTTTTTTTATATATTTTAATTTATTTTATTTGAAATTTATTTTTTCGTTATCAAGTTTAGAAGAATTTTGTATAAGAAATTAAAAAATATTTTACATATATCTTTCATGTAACAAAAATGTGATATTAAATGATTGTGGAAGAAGTGTGCAGTCAACTGGTGTACATCTGCGAAGTTGTCTACATGCGTGCAATTCTTTCTCATCTGGTATTAAACAGTAAACAGTTAAGATATTTGTAATTCTTGTAGTTTCCATATTTATTTTGATTTATGTATTTGATGTAATACATTATTTCAAATTAAAAAAAGCCAAATTATTCTTAAATTCATTTTAAACCACATCAACCAAAAGAATCTGTAAATCATAATGAAAGAAGAAAGAAATAATAACGTAAGAAAGAATAATAAACTCATTTGAAAAATATTCCTTAACAATTTTAATGCTGAGGTATATATAATATAAAGTTATTAATATTTCTTGACTCAGGACAAAAGAGTACTGATCAATCCATAGAAAAAAAACTAGAATAAAAATAGTGTAACATGTAATCACCAAAGTAATAAGACGTTGCTACAAAAAAAAAAAACGATGTTAATACAAAGTAATTACTGACGTTACCATTTTAAAAAAAAGTAATAGTAATAATTCAAAAGAAAAAAAAAACATGTAGTCTTTAAATAAAAATCAGTTTGAAAAAGAATAAAAAAATTTCTTTAACATAGTCTTTATCCTTTAATTTTATCGTACCTAATACCAGTTACGATAAATATAAATAAACTGAAGCAATTATTTACAGTTTTCTTCAAACTGAATGTCAGCATTTTAATTTTTAATAAAAAATGAACAAAACACGACAAACCACCAAGAAAAATTAAACTTAATCAACTTAATCAAGCTTAATCCATTCAAACTTAATCCAACTTGTATAAAAGTACAACTTATTACAAAGACAAATAATAAAAGGTATTACTGAGAGACTTGCAAATCGTTTGACTAGAGCACTTTATTTCTAAATGTACATAATAAAATTAGTGAAAACCATCTTCAAATATCACTCCACAAAAATATTTTTTAAATATTTTATAATTTCCAAAAAAAAAAAAAAATAGATATGTAAACTTGATATGGTAAACTAAAAATGAAAACCTGTTCTTTTAAAGGTCCTGCGTAACGTATCTATATTCTTTCATTATAAAACTTGTAAAATAAAACAATATTTTATCTTGTTTAATGATACTAAAGTTAAATAATGAAGAATATTTTAATCTTTGTAAGATGTCTTTAAATTTTAAAAAAATAGCTATACAATATGTAAAGAAATTTTTGCTATACCTTAGTGTTTAGTACGTACTACTAATTTTAACAAAGTGAGATCTATATGTTTACAGTGAAATAAATAATATAATAATATGTACGTATATCATACATACTATTGAAGTCAATTAGTGAGTTTTCTCACCTATCAACTTCCAAAAATAAATGGCACTTAAACTTACCAATACTACAGTAACTGATTTTATAATACCGTTTAATAATAACTTTAAATAAAATAATTAAATGACCGGGTTAAAATAGTTAATGAGTTTTTAATAAATATTTAAAGGTTAATGGATTCAATAAATGAAGATTAAATTAATAATTTTTTATGTTATTAAGCCTTACATTTAAAAGCCTTGAATAAAAATCACAAGGATTATAATAATATTTTTTTTAAATACGAACCTAGCACTGAAGCAATAATTTTTAAGCACAAATCATCGGTTATTTCATTTTTGATGACATTAAGTTCTTCAATAGTATTGTTATGGATTGGATTTACCAAATAATGAAACGATTATATTGATGTAAACGTATATGAATTGTTTAACTTAATGTTGGAGTAAATATATTTTATTGCAACTTTGATTGGGTGACAAATAGTTATAAAATATGTACATAGAATATATATTATTGAGAAATGAATTATATATGTATAAATTTTTGGTTCATTTTTTTTTATATAAACTTTTTTGGGGGTGGATTGTTCGCGTCTGTGAATCTATCGCCATTAGTGTAGTCATGGTAACAACTCACCAATCCTGCTTTTTTAACTATTGCAATATCAAATTATGAGATAGTTAGCTCAAGTTAACTTCAATCGCTTAGAAACTATTATAATTTTTTAAACAGAAAGACACGAAGAGAAAGCGATTGGTTAAGCGAGCGAGATAGTGCACCACCACGTAATTCGGTATTTCTTCCATAGTGTTATCTTCATTATTCAGTTTTCTATGGTAGAGAATATTATTTAATAATTATTAATAATTTAATTTGTTATGATTTTTTTCTTGAAAGTAAAACTATTGTTATACTAATTATTTTATTTTATTACAACTTAAATTTATGTGTACTGAAATATACATTAATGGTTTGCTACAATAATGTGCGTTTTCTACGTGTAATACTTAATTAACATACTATAAGAGTTATAAGTGATTTTTGTCTGATATAAAATCTTAATGAAATTACAAATAAATATTATAAGTAATTCCAGCTTATAATTTCATCTTTCAATTTCGTTTACAGTGCTGCAGGATTGGTGAGCTGTTGCCATGACTACACCAATAGCGATAGAATGACTCACACCAGCTTTCCACCTTCAAAAAAGAAAAGAGTAAATATATATTTATATAAACATATGTATATATATAGAGAATTTTTCTAAAATGGTGGGCTAGCTATACTTTTTCGAAATCTACTTATAAAACTAAACAAAGAATATCCTTACGAAAAATAGATTTCTTCTTCTACAATTTCTTCTTTGTTCTCCCACTGTCCGCCATTTTGTTATTTTTATGTAAGAACATATATCTCAAGTTCGAATAGAGAAATCAGATTAATGTTGGGTAAGCGTTTTGGTAACAAAGTTTTAAAATTAGCTCAAGAACTGAGGTTCTTGAAAAGGATATCCGCTTGATGATTGATCTATTCATTTATGATAGTTTTATTTTTACTTTTTAATTTGAAAATTTCTAAGTTTTTAAAACTTCATTCTTCTTTCTTTATACGATTGTGAATTAATTTCATTGGTGTATTTCCTTCTTTTATTAAATGCGTTGCAAAATTAGAATCTTGATTTCAGTTTTTAAAAGATCTCATATGTTCCCTATATCTTAATTTTATTTTCTTCCCGTTTATCCAATGCATGTTACACTGCATTTATATTTAATTTTGTATATACCCTTACTGTTCTAAATATCTTTTTCTTGTATATTACTATTAAAAATCATTTTCAGTGTATTATTTGTATTTATAACCATTTTTATATTATGTTTACTAAAGAAGTGTTTAGTTGGGTAAATTCCTTTTCCCCTAAATGTTAATTACTCCACTGGAGTTATTTCGAAACGTGTGTACATACAATAAAAGAATGTTGCTAACACAGAAAAATTAAACTGTAATGTAAGCTGGAAAAACTTTGTCATTTTGTTTACTGTCTCTTTTGGAAAAATTAAAGGCTGTTTGATATTAACGTTTTCTTTGGTATTAACCTGAACTTAAGTCTGTTGTGTGGATATCATATGAAATACAGTTGTTTAAAGAACGATTTACACCTATATCTTGCTGAAAGATAAACAAAGAATTTTTTAACTTATAGTTCTTTGGGCAATTCTAATTTACCTGAAAATTATTTTTATAACATTCAAATAATATATATTTTGTTTTGTTTGAGGGCCTTTAAGAGTAAATTCGAAGTATCCCAAAAAAATTATTTTTGTTATTTAAGAATTTAAATAACTGTAACAATAAAAATAACTTTAGATAAAACAATGAAAGAAGTAGGCTTATTCAATGAATAAAAACTGTATTTTATAAAAATATAAATAGATTAGGGATAAATTTATTTTAACTGGGGATCATATGGTTGTAATTTGAAACGATATAAGGACGGTTTTCTTCATTAGGTTTGGGGCTGGTTAGAAGCGAGCTGGGGAGTAAAACGTTTGTGGTGGCTGTTAGGTAATTTGCTGACCCACCTGGGAGTGTAGGGATTTATGTGGTCGAATGCGCTCATGGCTTGGACTAGCCTCTTGGCTCCTCACATGATTCATACCTACGCTAAACCTACTCCTTCTGTTCCACTTAGCCTTACCTATCAAATATCTCTTCCACACTTTCTCTCTCTCTCCTTTTATCACTCTCTCTCTCTCTCTCTCTCTCTCTAACTCTTTCTAAATCTTCCAAGATCCTTAGTTATTTCTGACTTTAGAAATGTTTTTGCAGATTTTATTTAAGTATGAATATAATGTTTATTATATGCTTGTTCATAAAAAGGTAAGTTAAAAGCGTACTGAAATTTTTAAATAAAAGGTATTTTCATGAATCTAAGATTACTTCCTATTATTTTTTACAGTGCTTACACTACTGTGTTATCAAAACTGATTTTCTCTTATTTAATTCTCTTATTCATGATACAAAATATAGGTAAATATAGTTAAATATTCTCTTATTTATTTCTCAATTACGTTGAATAACTAGTTCAGAAAATTCATTCTTACACAAAACATAATTTAATAATGAAAAGTAACGTTGAATTATTAAGTATAGACGTTGCTAAAAACAATAATAGATACATAGTTAAAATGGCTAGAAGAAAAATTATAAATGAAAAACATTAAAGCAATAAAACATAAAGCATGTAATGGAATGTAATTTTTTTTTTTTTTTTTTTTTTTTTGGTTTACCTCCGGAACCACCGTTAGGTTATATCTTCAGAGGATGAGATGAATGAATTGTAGCGTGTGTGAAAAATGCCA
>JAAAKQ030497769.1:0-15092 GCA_010016005.3 Zanna intricata | reverse complement strand
TATTTTCTCCTAATAATTTCATATTTTCTGCTAAAATTATGTTTTGCTTACTTTTTTTATTTTTGCTTTTACAGTAATAAATTTTCATATATGTATTATACTCACTCTTAATTTATCTATTCAAATAGAATTGTAGAAAATACGAGTACTTAATAAACATGAAGGATAAAAATTCTTTGTTAAAAAAAACCTTTAGTAAATTTAGATATCCGTTATTCTTGCAGTACCGTTTAACTCACTTGATTTTACTATTATGTTTTCAGTATTTTAATTAAATATATATTCACAATTATGTAAAAATAAACAAAATAATGAATCTCATTATTTGTGTAACAATTTAATGTAATTAAAAAAACGGCAAATTATAATTTTTATAATATTAAAAACAATTTCCTATATAATGTAGATTCAAGTAATTTATTTTATTGTTTATTTAATGGTAGGTCCTTATGTGCATTACGTTTATTTTTGTAATAATATGAAATTGAATTTCAGTAGAATTGTAGATGAAAAAACTAATGTTTTTTAGCACATGACTTTCACAATAAAATTACCTAATAAAGGATTTAATTTTTTTAAATTTGAAAATATTCTTTGTTCTTTCTTTTTGTTCTCTCTATTTTTTATTTTACTCCATACTAATTTCAACTTGTGTAGTCCAGTATCTCTTTTTAATAACAGCTGCGTTCAGTTTATCATCTAGTACAATCATAAAACAATAAATTTTATTGAAAAGAAAAAAATTATTTTTGGAATTGATAATTGATATTTTTAAACTTCTTTACTATTAATTTTAAAATTTTACTTTCATAAAGTATGGTGCGGGACTAGACAACCTTCGTTGTTCTTAATTTAATTTGTCTCTCTGTTACTTTGAAGTTTAATTTTCCTCTCAGTTTCCACAAACTGTCATGCAAGTATGCGTCTTGCCACATTGTAGCAAGACCCATAAACTGCAAATAAAGTCTGTATGACAGACTTCGATAGCTTGTTATACAATTCAATATTATGTTTAATCAAGTTAAAATGACAAATAGCTTTCTTACTGACTGTCAGATGTTCATGAACTGTGAATAAAATTTAAATATATTCAGTATTACATTTTTTATAAGTTTTTAACACTTTTCAGGTACTAATTTTAATTTTTGGGGGTTTAATTCAGAAATTTTTATCTAAATTTGAGAAAAAAACCTATTTTAGAGCTGATTTGGATACTTTTGTTAATACTCGCAAAATTCATAACCGTTCCATAATTTTAACTAATATTTTTCATAGTTTTCTAAATGAATTGATGGAAACTAAAATTACTAACTTTTACATGTTCAAATTTACATGATTGTACCTGTGTAGAGGTGCTGTCTCCATAAGACTTTTCATACAGATGTGGGACACAATACTTCATTATGTTAGATGTTAAAGGAAAATAATGAAATTAAGTTATAATTACTAGAATCATTACTTGTTTTTCTTTTATGATATGTTGGTATGATGGGCAAGGGAACATAAGGTTACCATGTTACTTTGAACAAGCTACTTTACTACATGGGAGAAATCTACACGTATTTATTTTTATCTGTAAGTAATCTATCAACGTTGCACACTATTTCAAACAATGTGATAATTAAAAAATATATAAAATAAGGATAACTAGTATTTATTTGAAGGATGCTATATTGAACGGAAAGTATAGATTTGAAAAGATAAGAAATTTAACTTATTTGATTATTAACGATATACAGTAGAAGTTGTTAATGAAGTGAATTATTAAAGTTAATAAAATGAATAAAGTGGGAATTTCGAGTCTATTTTTTTTTTTTATATGAATTTGAATGAAATTTTTTGATAATTAAATAAATTATTTGTTCTTTTATTATAAATTTTCAGAATTTATTGATGACGATGTTTTACGATCAAAATCGTAAATTATTTTTGGATTAAAAATGATTATGTTTTTAAACAGATTTTAAGTCAAATTTTTCCGAAAGCTTCTTTTCTTTTTTTCCAATTTAATGCAGTAAAATTTTAAAATGTAGCATAAAAAAATTATACATTTTATAAATAATATTATATTATTCTCTTTTATTACCTTATTATGGTAAAATAGAGGTACTGTGCTTGAACATTATCTTTTCCTAACTTATTTTAAAAAAATAAATGATTTGTTTCAATGATGCTAGGATACTAGATAAACAGAAATTTAAAAAATATAAAATGGTAAAGGATAAATTATATTTTTCCAATAGAATAATTTTTTTTTTGAAATTCATTAATTGAAATGTTAAATAAAGCCACTGTTTTATCTCTACTCATTGAAGGTATGAAACTGTAAATAAATAGGTGTTATAATATAGTATGAACAAGTTGTTTGAACGCGAGATACTTGAAAGAAATTAAAATTTTAAACGAAACGTTAAGTGTGGTAGTGCGTTGAGTAGTTTAGTAATTCTATGAGTTATTTAAAAAAAATATATTTTTAATTAATGTTAATTGCTTTATTTAATCCCAACGGAGAAAAATTATAAGCTAATAAAAATTTCATTAAATATACATTTTACTATTAAAAATATATATATATTTTATTTATAAAAATGAAAAAAATATTAATAAATATATTTATACAGCTATATAATTTACTTTAAGTAATTATGAAAATATATATATATTTTTTAAATTGTTTTTTATTTATCAGCAGATCAGTGTTTTATGTTTGGTTTAGCTCTAGACCTATGTATTCAGTTATCAGAAATCATAATATTTTCCTCTTTCTGAATTTTATCACAGAAGTAACTCATTTCCTCTTGACATGGTTGTGTTAAAATAATTTATAAATGATTACCTTACATTTAATATTTCATTCAGTATTATATTTATCAGAACCGTAAGTATATTTAACAGACTTTATGAAATTATTAGTTATATTCAAATGAGGACTGCATTTATTGCGGTTAATTTGTTAAAATATATATTAAACATAAACTAATGGAATATATCAAATATTTCCCTTCAAAACAGTTGATTAAAAACAGTAAATCTTTCCAAAAAAAAAAACTTGAATGAATTTTAGTATTTATGTTCCCTTAAAATTCAAGAATTATTGAATCAATTTCATTGACTTTTCATCATTGTTTTAATAAACTTTCAGGATGAATTTATTAATAATTTAATCCAGATAAATCTTATCCAATTTGCAATACCTTTATTTGGGACTCATATTCCGAAGAATCATCCTGACCACTGTAGGGAAAAGGTTTGCCTTGTGTCTATTCCAGTTATACTCCACCCCTCCGTTCCTAACCTGATGAGCTTTGCCGGAAGTCGTCTTTTAGATCCTCTAGACTTGATAACAAAACACAACCATCAGTTTGGTCTCTGTCAGGATGCTACCAATGCAAATGCTTCGGCAGAGATTTTCATCAGTGTATTTACACAACGTACTGTCGCCTTCGTCTGACCTCTTTTAGCCACAACCAGCTACCACAACTACTCTCAATCAACTTACATCAGCCTTCATCTAATACCTAAGATTTCACGAAAAAACTCTTTCTATATCTAACTTCAACGTAAATAAATTTGAATCGCTGACTAAATTATATATTGTAAGAGGTTTCGATTAAAAAAAACATTATAGAAAGAAATCTGAATTTATTTCCTGTATTTCATTAATAAAAATCCAAGGTTACCTTCCCTCCTCCAGATATCAGTATTTTAATCAAAATACATTATCGTAGAAATTTCATACACAGGGGAATGGTGTATTTTTTTCATTGTAGATTATATATACCTAGTATGTGTAAATAAATTTATTTTTGTAAACTGCAAGGATGTTCATTTATATTCATATGAAACTTAAGCAAAGGGAATTTTTCTGCATGGCTTTCTTTAACTTAGTTTGTACTCTAAATTATTTCTGATTTTGTTTGTATAGTTTAATCCATAATCAGTATAATTTTTTTAATCAAAATTGTACAATGAAATTATTTTAACAAATAATTTACAATTATTTATTAAAAATTTCTGCTTCAATTTTCTTTTAACGTTAAATTGAAAAAGATTTAATGCAGTAATTTTATTTACTTTAATTTTTTTATTTTTCAAAGAATGAAAATTAGAAAAAAAAAGAACTCTAAGAAAGAATTCACAAAGACTTTTAAAGGGTCAAACTGGGGTAAGGTATTGTTCTTAAACAATATTTGGATTTTTGATTGGATGTTGTGGATTACCTTCCTGGTAATGAATAATATTTGGTGAGGAACACCGTCACTTAATAGGATGTGGAAAATGTTTTAGATACTTCTGCCTGTATTAAAAAAACATCTCTAAAATCATCCTTTTATAGTCTGAATTTTTTAAACCATCAAATTTTGTTCAGTTACCATAAAAATATTTGTTAGATGAGATACATGTTTGATTTTAGGAAGTAACAGTATGTTAACTAATAGAATTATATAACCTTTGTCAACAGGGAATAATTTTGTTCTTAAATTACTTAGAATTATAAAAAAATTGCTTTTTTTTTACTTTCTAACAAATAATGAAAATTTTCTTAAAAGTTTTGTTGATTAATTTTTTTATTCTCACTAAAATTTCAATTTTTTTTTAGAATATGTAAAATCGCTCTTTTTGGCTGAAAAGGTTATTTATGCCTCATGTTTTTCTTTTCTTTTTTTTAAGGTTAGAACATAATTCTGTAGTGAAATTACTTCATATTAAATTTTATATCAATACTGAATTTCGAGTTATGAAGGAGTTTTTATTCTTTTATTAAAATTGAATAATTATCCTATTTTTCTTATAATTTTTTTTTGTTTTATTTATTCATAAATTAATAATAATAATTTATAAATTTATGTTATTAGCGTACAGTGTTTTGTTATTCATTCTAATTTAATTTTCTTCATCATCAATAAATGTCGACCGCATGTCAATCAACAATGTATTATATTCTATGCTAGTACTTGATACAACATGTTATATCATCTCAATTTACCAATCCATTTACAAGATATCACTTTCTGTTTTCTTTTCCAATTTAGTCTTTCACTCTTACAATCATAACACTTAAGCTTAGTTTCTGTTATTCACTTTTCCTCTCTTTCTTTATCCCTATTTCTATTTCACTTTATTTTTTTTTAAGACAGAATTCTTTTTCAAGACTTCTCCATTCCTATCTATGTCTTTTTCGCTTTCAAACTTTTTCCTCTTTGACCGAATGTTTAAAAGTGTGTAGTGTATATATGTTTGTGTGTTGAGTGAAGTCTTTTACTACTTTTGCACGTTCCTCTCAATGGATATTACTCCCAAACAACTCTAATTCAGTGTTCCCTCTTTCTATTTCTTTCTTTTCAGTTTCTATACTCCCACTCTGTCTTTTTCTTACTTATTCTCAACCTGTTGTTTTCTTCTTTATGAATTTTTATTACCGACATCCTTTTTTCTTCTTACTTACTGACATCCCATTATACTATTTGTGTTTATGAAATGAATGAAACTTACGGTGCAAAATTGAATCACCCGTTTTATCAATGACAATTTTTTTATTTTTTATTTTGGTTCTTAACTTTTTTTTGTGTAACTGTCTTTCTTTCACATTTATGTTGTCGAAAAGTTTACGGTATTTTATGTTATTTATTACATTTAGAAACGCAAACTACTTTTCTTCTACTTAAATTGTCTCTTTATTGTTGTAGTTTACTTCTTTACTTTATCCTTTCTGTGTGTGTTTTTTCTTTTTTTTTTTTTTTGATACTGTTGCATGCATATAAAGTAGATTTCTATATTCCGTTTCTTGGGAATTATCAATGTAAAAATAAAATATTGTTATTGTTGTACTATATATAAAAGAAATTGTATTATAAAATAAATTTTGTTATATAAAACTGTTTGATGTTTTACTATTTATTATTAAAATTTATGAGTGTCATTTTTATGTCGATCCGTACGTAGAACGATTTCTGTACTCGTAAGATATAGTAGTAACTTATATTCTACTATATTATACATATATATATATATATATATATTTTTTTTTTTTTTTTGTAAATAATATACTCTTTCACTTCCCTAACCGTATTTATTTCACATTACCTACCTTTACATTACATATCTTTTACTTAATGTTATTCTTAAAACAAATATATGTAATTTAAATCCGATAATTTAAAAATTATTCCGATGAGTAAACATCAAATAAAAATAAATATGAATATTTTATCATTTACTTAGAAATAATATTTATTCGTAATAATGGGTGGTTTCTTTTTGAAAAAGTAAAATGTCGAGATAAACTGACTGAAAAAATTGATATCATCCATTAGTGTACTTAATTTCATCTTATCAGTTCTTTATTTACATGTAGAAAAATCTGATGTGGGGACATCACATGACTTCCTTGTACGCCTATTAAATTTCATAGACACCTTCTTTTTTTTTTTAATGAAAAGTACATAAAATTTTATTAATATTCTAGTATTTTATTTTAATTTTTTTTTTTTTGTATTTTATTTTGTTATTGATATTTTGAATTAATATTTATCGTAATTTTTTTC
Organism: Zanna intricata; assembly: GCA_010016005.3. Taxonomy (NCBI): domain Eukaryota; kingdom Metazoa; phylum Arthropoda; class Insecta; order Hemiptera; family Fulgoridae; genus Zanna; species Zanna intricata. The sequence goes on along the minus strand of JAAAKQ030497769.1, from coordinate 8,547 downwards.
TGTAATCATAGGTTAGTAATTATTAATAAATCAATATATTTAAGTTAAAAAACTTTTAACTTGTGGTGTCTTGTGGTATCTTGTGAACACCACAAGACTTTCTTGTACGTTTTATTAAATTTCATAAACAAATCTAAAAAAAAAATTAAAAGTACAAAAAATTTTATTTCATTAATAACTTCTGTTTTTTTTTTATCACTGAATTTATTTATCGTATTTTTTTTTTACAATCAGAGGTTAATAATTATTAATAAATTAACATATTTAAATTTTTTTTTTAAGTCTGATTTGGACATCACAAGATTTCCTTGCAGGCTTATTACATATACATTAAATTACATATACATTTTTTTTTAAATGAAAATTACACAAAATTTTATTCCACTAATGAATTCTGATATTTTTTTTCAGTTTTAAAAACTTTTTTTATTGTTATTTTGTGGTTATTTACCGTAATTTTTTTCTTACAATCAGAGATTAATAATTATTAATAAAACAATATATTTAAATTAAAAAAAATAAATAAAAAGAAATGAATTCCGATTCGAACTGATAATATCAACTTTCATCCAATATATATAATATCCAAAATATCCATCTTGACCATCCCTGAATCCATTTTGACAAGTTTCGACATGACGTATACGGGATTCGCATGTACGTACACACGTATATATGCATTTTTTATGTTCATCCCATAACTCAAAATCGATTAACCGTAGGATGTTGAAATTTTTGTCTTGGGACTGTTGTACCATCTGGTTGTGCACCTCCCCTTTTGATTGCAATCCACTGAACCAAAAGTGTCCAAAAAACCCAAAATCCCAACATCTGGATTTTGGACTTCTTTTTAAATGCAGTAATAATAAGTCCTCATTGAGAGATTTTTTTTTTAACGATACATCATAAGTGGTACTTATTTTCATTGGTTCCAGAGTTATAGCCAAATAAAATAATTTGAATTAATGAAATATTTGGATCTGACAACGGTAATATTCGAATCGGACTTCATCTCCTTTTTTTATTTTAACTTTTTTTTAAAATTAATATAATTTTTAAAAATTTAAACGCATCTTTTTATTAATAATTATTAACCTGTGATTGTAAAAAAAAATAATTTACTTTTAAAAATGTGTATATATAATTTAACAGATATTATTACATATGTGTATACGTATAATAGATTTGGTGAAACATTTGAATACTTAATTTTAATTCATAATCGTCATTATTTTTTGATTTTCTAGTTAGCTGATAGTTCTAGTTAATTTTATTTAATTACTCTTTAATAAGTTGCAGAAAATTGTTATCTTTTAGTTAATTTTTCTTATGATATTGTCGGACAATATTTTCCTTAAGTCTCTTAAGAGTTGATCATAATTTAGTTTTTTTTTTTTTGGTTACTAATCATTTAATCACCCTTTGGTATGATATAATTCTTCTGATCTTGATTTGTGTACACGTTCTCTAGTTCTAAAGTTCTCTCTCTCTTTATATTCATTGTCCTCTGTTAATCTTTTTATTCTTTCCTAGGTCTTATTGTTTTCTTCCTTTTTATATTTATTTATTTTCTTCTCTTAATCTTTTTATTCTTTCTTTTTTTTAACATGTTCTTCCTCTTTATATTTATCATCTTCTCTTTTACTTAAAATTTTCTTCTTCATATTCATCTTCTTGTCGTTTTTGTGAGATATATTCTTCATGTTATTGTTCTTTTTTCTCTAAGATTTTTTCTTTTTCATTTTTGATTATTCACCAAATTATCCAATAATAAAAACTGAATATTTTACACCGTAAGGTTGAAATTAATAAAGTATACAGAAATTTACTAAACAGAGTAGTTTAATTATTGTTAATTTTTATTTATACACCAGAAATCTGAAACCTCTGTTAATTAGCAACTCACGATTATACGAATAACACTGATCTAGTAATACGAGTAATAAAGGGTCTTTTACTTTTTCCCTATTATTTCATATAATATTTTTGAACATATAATCGTGTAAATATTTGATGTTAATAAAACTAATATTTCAAATGAAATAATTTTAAATGAAGTGCAGTAAAAAATGTGAATATGTAATAGACGTACAAGGATAATATGTGTCCATATTAGATTTTTTTTTACAGCAGAGATAAGAAACTAAAATAATTTTAAAAATAAGACATCATTCGTCTACCTATATTTATAAAAATGGGTACACCAGTAAATCTATTTTTTTTTTATCTGCTCTTCCTAAACTAAATTAAAAAGCTGATGAATCTATTATAATCAAATTCTCATGTACATTTGTCTTGAACATACTTATAAGTGAAATTTAGTTCAGTTTTTTTTATATATTATATCCTTATATCGCAAAAATTACTGGGCTAAGATGAATAATTTTCCTCAATAATTCTTTTCCAGTTTAAATAAAAAATTTTTATATGAAAATAATTTTTACACAAATAATTTTTAATTATCAAGATAAAAAAATGTCAGTACACCAGAAACTACATTAATGACACATTGGTGTTTATTAAAATATGTTTATTTGTATCACAAACTATTTTTACAAGTTTTTCTTTTGTTTTGATTGTATTCTGCTGAAATGAACATTAAATTTTTTTTTTCATATCAATTATTTATTTAAATTGTTGTATAAAAATATGCTTTTTTGAACTCATCAATTATTTTAAAATGAAATGCGAGTGTTATAATAAATTATTTAATAGTATATATATATATATATATGTATTATGTTGAACTTTTGAACATAATTTATGAAAAGTTTTTGAATTCATTATTCACACGTTCAACTTGTAACCAACCTTTGTATGGAAATGGGATATTATTTAATGAGACTTCTTTTTAACAAAGAGACAAAATAAAGAGTTTCATAAAGGATTGTATAAAAATAAGCGTGTAAAAATGTAATTAAAGGATTATTCATTTAAAAATTAATTATTCAACTTTTAAATATTTATATGTATTTTCAGTTCTTTAATAATTGTACGAGTTTATTAAAATTTTCCAGGTAATGCTGTGTTTTAAATATATATTTTTATCTTTATATTCATTTATGTACACCTTTGAATGAAGGACGAGTAAGAACTGCTTTTTAAAGTGTACAATTAGTTATGAAGTTAAAATGTATATTTCTATTTAATTTTTTTCTTTTTTTTTTTGTAAAAGCTTTATAATAATTTAAATTTACATTTAATGTTTTTATTCTGATATTGAAGTAAATTTATTCGGTTTATTAAATTTAATATAAAAGAACATAAATAAGTTAATAATTTTTTTCCAATTTTATCAACAGAAGGCCGTAGAATTACTTGGCCTTTTTTTGACATATTCTTACATCAAACTTTTTATAATTTTAGTAAGTCTATTTTTCTCAGATTATTAGAGATTTGGCTGAAAGCTTAGCTGGTCTTTATTGATGGGAAAGTTGTGAGTTGAATTTTTTTTTAAGAAACATTTTTACTTATAGTCATATCTTGTGTACGATTAAGGTAAAATATATATCTCCTTTTTTTTTTGTAATTTTCTCTCTTATAGAATTAGTACACTGCAATTTATTACTTTATTATTAACATTAGTTTTTTTTGTTTTTAGAATTACTTTCACAATCTACTTTGAGATTTTCGAATGTATAGAGGACTTAAAATATATCCGTAAAACCCTTCAATTCGCGGATTTCTTTGCACTAACTTTAAAATAATTACGTAATCATACTCCTGGTCGCGTTGTGGTCATCAATCTCCCTGTGGCGTTCTCTTAATTATCCTCTTACTTTAATTCCTAACAGTCGATATTTGATATGGACAATGCGTACGTGGGTAAGGACTCTACTGGTACAAAGAGTGGAAACAAAAAGATCTATTTCAAAACATCTTTTCATCTACACCCATTTATCATTTCACCGCAGTGTGCATATATTGCACACTGTAATATAAGAGATAAACATTTGTGAAATATTCTGCGGCACAAACGCAGAAATATATAAAGTTAAAATGAAACTTTGAATCATACATCTATTATTTAAATACTAATTAATTTTAAAACTGTTTTTACTTCCTTGTGCGAAGTATATAAATTATTGCGTTGTCGAAAAATTTCGGTTTTCAGATTTCATCGTAAATATCCATTTTAAAATGGATTGTAGTCATCGATGAATACATTTTGACTAGTTTCGACATGAGGTCTATACTTATGTACGTATGTATCTTGCATAAATCAAAAACGATTAGCCGTAAGATGTGGAAATTTTGAATTTAGGACTGTTGTAACATCTTTTTGTGCACTTTGGACCCCTTTGGATAGCAATCAACTGGACCAAAAGACTGAATCTAAATATCTGGATTTTGGACAATTTCTTAACTGCAGCAATAAGTTCTCATTGAGAGTTCTTCATCGATCTATCAGAAGTGTTACTTGTTTTCAGCGGCAGAGTTATAGCCAAATAAAATTTTAATTAATGAAATATTTTAATTTTACAAGAGGAAGGCATATCGATTCAAATCCGACTTCATCTCCTTTTTTTTATGTTTATTGATTTATTAATAATTATTAACCTCCGATTTAAAAAGTATAAAATAAATAAATAATATCAAAAAAATAAATAAAATATAAAAAGAAATAATAATAAAATAAGAAATATAAATATATAACAAATGTATGTAATTTAATAGGCATACAAGGAAGTGGCGCATCAGATGTTTTGATTTGTAGTACAACCTCGATAGCATCACCTTTTTTTTAATAAGTGACGAAATGTGTAAAAACATTTTTTATAGCTTACTTCAAAAAAAAAAATTAATTAAATTATAGATATAAAAATCGTATACGCGTTTGAATTTACAAAAAATATCAGTGAAAATGTTTGCAACATTTATCCTTCTTTTTTTAACCTCCGGAACCATCGTTATGGTATATCTTCAGAGGATGAGATGAATGAATAGTAGCGTGTGTAAAAAATGCCATACCTGACCTGGATTCGATCTTCGGAATTCCGGATGAAAGGCCGAGGTCAACATTTACCCTATATATAAATATCTGTTTGCAACATTATTACATCAGATGATGAGATGAATGATTTGTAGCGCGTATGGGAAAATGGCATGCCTAACCGGGATTTGAACCCCGGACCTCCGGATGAAAGGCCTAGACTCTATCACTCGCGCCACGGAGGCTGGCAACAATTCATTATTTACCAGTAATATAATACTCTAACAATATATAAACATAATATTTCCGGTATTAATAACAAACTTAAAAAATACTTAAAATATTGTTTTTATTAAATATGATATAATAAAAAATTTTAATTTTACAAGTTTGTTATAATTTATGTACCATCCACCATATTATTATTAATTATTATTTATGTACCACCCATAGAGTTATAAGATATATTTACAGCTGTAGAAGAAAATGTAATAGATATTTAGTGGCAGGATACTATTTAAAAACTAGTGGGAATTTATTTTCCACTTATTTCTTTAAAATTTACTTCTTTTTGAAATTTTATTCCATAAGATATGAAAATGCATTATAAATCGTAAAATATAAAGATTTATTTTTATTAAACGATGTTTAATCTATTTTTCTGATTATTTTAAAAAACACGTTAAGTATAGATTAAATTTATTGAGCTTAATTTACTAACGTGTTTTTTTTTTTGTTTATATTTTAATATTGGCAAACCGGAGTTAAGAGGAATGTGTGTATGTATGTGCGCGAACGCGCGTGCATGCTTTGGCTTTGTAGCAAGGTTAGAGTACAATTGAAATCGGCAATAAATGAAAAATTATTGTTCTTAAATCGCGATATAAATGTCAGATGGAAAGAAATATCAACCCTATTAAAGGATATATTTTTGTGTAAAAGTGTAATAAGAAAAGAACTTAATTTGCGATTCGGAAGAAATACACACATTGAAAGCCTATTCCTTTTTCTATTTTTTTTTTCTTTTTATTCTGTTTTCACTACTGAAAACCAATTTTCACTACATCTTGTATTTCTATATATATTTTTTTCGATTTTCTTCCTTGAGATTTTATGAGTTTACATTTTTTTGTTTTGTTTGTTTTGAATTTGATGCTTTCTGTATGTTCTTATTTGTACTTTTTAATATATTAAATTTACCATACATAGTTTTCCTTCTCAAAAATAATAATTTTTTTGGTTTTTTATTCATGAATATACTTTATTAAACGCTATTTCCTGCATCAATATATAACAGAAATGAAGCTATTAAAAAATAATTTATTACATGTATGGAAGTACTTTTTTGATTAAAAATTTAATGCTTTCAGTGAGTAGCCTTTGAAGGTTAAAATAACGAAAAAAGTTAAAAGTATTTTATTAATTCACATTTATTTTCATTGCTTATTGCTTGACAAATTACGCACATTGTTATAAAGTGTTGAATAGTTTTAGTTATTTTTATATAAATTTTTTCAGTTTGCCTGTGTACGTGAACCTTGTCTAAGTTTCTAACTTGAATTTCACTTTGAAGTTATTTTTGTATTATTTACGTGACATTTGCTGTAATAATCGCATTTATGGCGATTTTACCTTTTAATTAAAAAAAAAAAAAAAACAAAGATAATGAAATGTAACGAAAAGGTAGGATAATGAGGATAATTAGCTGAAAACAACATACCAGAAATTACGGAATTCTGTTATTTAAAGAGCAGTTATAATTAAAAGTGAAGTAATTAAGATATCAAAATCATACTGATTTAGGTAAGAAATGCTCATTTTTTTAAATTAAAAAAATTAAAAATTTCATATATTGAATGTAGATCCAAGGATTAGAAATTTTAAAAATATTTATGAGAAGTGTAAATCTTTATTAGCAATGATAAATATAAAATAGGAAAACCAGAAAGAAAAAGGTTAGAGGCGTTTCAATTTTTTTGATATAGATGGACAACCAAGTAGCTAAGTATCTCTTTCATATTCTGCCTCAAATTTCTCTGATCACTAATTCGTCTTAAAACTTATACATTTCGAAATATATCAATCAGCATAATTTCTAATACTTTTTAGTAATACAGCATTTAAAAAGAATCTACTTTCGTTTCTGTTTTTCCTATTTTCCATGTTTCGTTGATATAAAGCGCTATTACTCAATAACAGATATTTTTCAAAAAGACCGCTTCTGATTTTTAAATCTGTTTTAATACTAACTGATTTATTTTCTGTTTCTAAGTTATATTTTTTCGTGTCATAGTAGTTTGATTCCGATTTTTTCATCCATCCATTGTAATTTTATTCCCTAAATTGCAAAGATTCTGCTATATTGCATTCATCCAATTAAATATTTCAATCATATTTATTTATCATATTTCATTATCTTTTGTTGTAATTTATTTTCAATTTAAGTTCTCTTACAGCAATGGGTGTATACCATTCATTATTTTTTTTAAATATCATGTTTTGTTTCTTACAAAAGATCAGTTTATAAATTTATTTCCTACTAAAAAACATATTTCTGCACTGATTATGCTTGTATTACATTAAAAAAACGAATTAAAAATAAAGTTGGTATGCTTCCTGATACTGGTTATTTGTTCTTACGTAGTGGAAAACTAATGATGATGCATGAAGAAAATATTTAAAATTCAAAAAAAAACTTTGATCGCCTCTCCGAGTCCAATATTACAATAAAATTTTTTTTTTTTTTTTTGGCAACTTACACTACTATTATGCCTAGTAAGTTATAAAAAAATTAGTATAAATAATGTTCAATAAATTTTTTAATTTTGGGGGAAGTAGTAATAGTTTTTTTTTTTGTTTTTGGGGAAGAGGAGAATTTGGCGAAAAATTTAAATAAATACTGGTAAGATAAACATGTATGATTGTACTGATATAAATTGGGATTATGTTTGCAAACATTTGAGAAAATTGACTTCAAAACTATCTATTCCACCCCCTGGAAATCTTGACCCTAAACTGTTCCCAACAATTTGGTTAATATACACCAGTTTATATGCCAGTTTTCATCAAAATTGGTTTATCCGGTCAAAGTTATTAAACATGCCAACAACCGAACGCGACGTATTTGTATTCTTATATACGTATGAACATACACCCCAGTTATAAAAAATTAGAGACACTTTTTCTTTTTTGTGGTCCCTGGGTCTTGAAACACCGAGAAATACCCCCACTTTTTGACCGACTATCGTACTTTTCATCTAACAGTATAGCTCTACAGCTACGATGCCAGTAAAGTAATTAATATGGGGGTTGTGTAAATTACACTAAAATCATTTTTTGCCTACATCATTGATTTTTCTTTTGCAAATAATAATAACAATATTATTATTATTATGTAGTATAATATAACATAAATATAATGTTATTTCAGTAAATTATTAAAAAAAAGGTAAGAAATCTAAGATGCAGCGTAAAAAAATTTCGCCCTCATATTAGCAGGGATTTTAAATTCTGTTGAATGAGTTAAATAACAAAATTTTATACAATAAATATGTGTAATAAATAATATCTATATAATACTAGCCGTCAAACATTTTTTACCATTGTATATAAAA